>CABHPH010162913.1:0-88547 GCA_902168325.1 Peromyscus nudipes | reverse complement strand
GACCTGGGGTTGGCTGCCCAGAGCCTATATAAGGCCGGGAGAGGCTTTCCCCGGGGGGAGTTTTTAGAAGCCAGAATATTGATCAAAGGCCTGAATAAATTGCAAGAAGAAGAGCTCGGTGTCGTGTCCTCCTTGCTGGACGAGGGGGGCGCTACATTTAGATCTGTGCAAAGTAAATTACTCTTTTAGTCTAAAAAATATTTTATAAGGAAAACCTAATTAGTTGAACAATTATGGGCTGGAAGCACAATAAATGCACTTTGAAACTTTTTCTAAAGCACAAAGAATGGAAAGATTATTGATTTCAAACTTGAGTATTCAACCAAATCATACCATTTGTGCAGCCTGGAGGCCATGGATGTGACTGACAATTGAAAATGTCATGCCTGTCTAGAAGCTTTCAATCAGAAAGTTTGAATAAAACTCTTTCTTGTGTGGCTGGAGAGGTGACTCAGCAGTTAAGAAAACTGACTACACTTCCAGATAACCCAGGTTCAGTTACTAGCACCCTCATGGTGGCTCACAGCCATTTATATCTCTAGTCCCAGGTGATCTGATGCCCTCTTCTGGCCTCCAGAGGTACTGCACACACAGTGCACAGATAACACATGCAAGCAAAATACCCTTAAAATAATATTTTTGAATTTTAGATTTTAAATATCGTAAAATTAACTTACAAAATAGTTTTCTTGTGCTAAACCTCTCATATTTAGTTCTAAAATAACTTGTATTTGAACCCTTTGATAAAGAAATGTTTTATTTGCCTGGGTTAACTGAAATAACAACCTTAAGACTCTACTATTCCCCACAAGCACATCTAGATATTAAGCCTCAGATGCTGCTGCTGCTGCCGGGATGACTGCTCATACCTCTTGCTTTCTCTGTTTTCTCGTTCGCTTTTCAGGCTGGTCCACTCCAGTGACAACCATAAACTACCCCTGTGAGGTCTATAACCCCCAAATGAGAGACAGAACTTCTTCCCACAGAGCCCACAAAGCTAAGGTTTCCCCAGATTATCTGCCCTTGAACTGTTCCTATGAAACAAGGGTTGGGGACCCATGACCTCAGTCTGGCTTAAATCATATGCATTCTAATTGGTCATTGTCACCACAGCCATTGTGGATGACTTCTGAGCATCACCCCAAAGGAAGAAGAGATTTACAGAAACATAGATAACACATGTTCATCACAGAGAGCACAGGCAAAGAACATGAAGTGGTGGGAAAATGTAGAATTACAATAATTTATTTATTCTGATCACATAACACAACATAGACAAATAGAAGTTTGAATTTCTAACCTTACTTTTGGTGTTGAAGAATAATGAAAACCTAGCTTCTGTGTAGAACTTCCAGTTTGTGGAGTGTGATGGTCTGAAAGAAAATGGCCCCCAAGGGGAGTGGCGCTCTTAGGAAGTGTGGCTTTGTTGGAGTAGGTGTAGCCTTGTTGGAGGAAGTGTCTCACTGTGGAGATGGGCTTTGAGGTCTTATATATGCTCAAGAAACACCCAATGTCTCAGCTCCTTCTCAGCACCATGTTTGCCTGCATGTCGCCATGTTGCATCATGATGATACTGGACTAAACCTCTAAAAATATAAGCCATCCCAGTTAAATGCTTTTCCTTTATAAGGGTTGCTGCCTAGATCTGGCCTTGGTGGTGTAAGTGTGGGTGACCTGGATCTGAGGTCTTGCAAGCAGGACAACAGGGCATTCTTGCTACTGGCTGCATTGGGTGAGTTAGCCTAGGCGGTGCTGGAGAGCTCACCCAGACAGTCACAATGAGAGAAAGCTGGCAGGCTGACCAACCTAGCTACCACTAGGCTCAGAACCAGGTCTATGAGTAGGCCCAGCTGAGGAAAGCTGCTAACAGGGAGTGAACCAGCCAAGAGAAAAAAGTATGTTGCAGTCAACAAAGCTGAATGGAGTTGGTGATCTGAAGAGTACTTTGACATCAGACATGGAGGTGCAGTGTTTGGAGTTTGCCCAGATGGTTTTTGGTCTTACTTTTGTCCAGTATTTCCTCATTATGCTCCTTTTCCTAAACTTTGGAGTGATAATATATGTCTTGTTCTATTATATGTTGGAAGTATAGGATCTGCTTTTTCATTTTAATTTTATGGAGGATTACAGTTAAGAGATTGCATGAATCTCAGAAGACACTTTGACCTTTAGACTTTGAAATAAGTCTGAAACTGTTATAGACTATAGGGACTTTTGAAGTTGGACTGAATACATTTTTGTATTATGATATGGCTACAAACCATTGGGGGCCAGGGAGTGGAATGTGGTAGCTTGAAAGAAAATGCCTCCCAAAAGGAGTGGCACTATTAGGAGGTGTGGCTTTGTTGAAGTAGATGTGACCTTTTTGGAGGAAGTGTGTTGCTGTAGGGGTGGGCTTTGAGGTCTCCTATGCTCAAGCTATGCCCAGTGTAAGCCACCCAGTTAAATGTTTTTCTTTATAAGAATTGCTGTGGTCATGGTGTCTCCTTGTAGTCATAGAAACCCTAACTAAGATATGGAGTTAAAACAATCCAAGTACAGTACAGTTTAATTCACTTTAAGTTGCAAGCATTCTATTCAGTGTTGTCATATATCACTGAGGTCTGTGTGTCTGTTACTTTTCACTGGGAATGAGAAGGTAATTGGTTATTTTTCTAGTAACTGTTATAAAACTACGTGCCAAGTCTTATTAAAGGTAACTTTGGCATAAAAATGCATTTAAATGCAAGATACTACTTAAAACATTCTGAGGAATAACCAGCCTGGGTTACAAAAATATAAAATTTGTAGAAATTTACCTAGTGGAAGCCAGAAATTAAGAATTCATAACACAGCCTACTTATGCATTAGTTTAAGAGTTGATAAAATATTTTATGGTTTCAGGCACCCCAAAATGAGAAACTAAAGTGTCCCCATGCTTCTAATACCCTTAGCGTGCCCAAAAAGAGCAAAACCATATCCTCAACCAAAGCCACATAGGATTTATATAGGAAAAGAAATTATAATTATAACCATGAACAGTAAAATAAAAATTCAGTATAGCTGGTCAAAAGAAAATTGGATGCAGCAAAAAAGAGAATTACTGAAGAGAAATTGATCTGAAGAGTTCATTAAGGAGAAAACTAGAATATAAAATAAGAAATGTTCATATATATTCAGTATTTCTTGCAAAAAGACAGTATAGAGTAGAGGTTATAAGACAGTATAGAGTAGAGGTTATACATGATAATTGGGAGTATCCCATAATTGTTGAAAAGCATGACTGGGTAGGACAACTTGTATAAGACTTGCTCAGTAAGATGAAGTAACAACAACAACAAAAAGCAAGAAAAAGATCTTTAAAACTCAGGGGGGGGCTGGACCAGCACCGGCCTCACTATGTCTGCCATTTTCAATTTTCAGAGTCTGTTGACTGTAATCTTGCTGCTTATATGTACGTGTGCTTATATCCGATCCTTGGCACCCAGCCTCCTGGACAGAAATAAAACTGGACTATTGGGAATATTTTGGAAGTGTGCCCGAATTGGTGAGCGCAAGAGTCCTTATGTTGCCGTATGCTGTATAGTGATGGCCTTCAGCATCCTCTTCATACAGTAGCTTTGGAAACTACCAGTGTGTGATTGCCATCAGACTCTGTAAACAAGGACTTGCCTCCAGAAAATAACGGGAAGAATAGTTAACCGTTTTATCTCTGAACATGAAATGAGATAAATTTTGAGATGCTGTTCTCTATTTTTATGCTATTGGACCAATGAGCTATATAAATAATTAAGATGTAACAGTTTAATACACGGAAATGTGATTATAGCGATCAACCTCAGTTCTGTCATCCAGTATTACACTCTGGCAAACGTCATTCTGTTGTGTCGGGACTGCTTTTCATAAGGTTCTTGAGGGCATGAAGTAGAACAAAGAGCTGGCGGATTCCACAGGCTCCTTTCACTAGGGCTGAAAATGTCTTCACAGAATGAGACCTTCTAACGACTGGCCTGTTTTATTGAGAAAAATTGTTCTATTTTTGTTGTTACTGTTCTATGGATTGCATTCATATTTAAACCATTTTGATTGCTAACCAGAGTACCTCTGTTCTTGGCAAATTATTACAGGTGTAAAAATATTTCTTTAACATAAGAGTGAGGCTTCTGGTCAAGTGTGGTCAAAGACATAGATGCCGTCCTATGAAAAAGATCATTCTAAGAATGGAAAAAGCAGTGGTACAATGATAGACTAATAATTCATGTGGTTCATTCTCTTAGTGTCAAGCCTTCCAAATAGAGCAGCCATTGTAGTTATCCCAAAGGTGGGTTTGTTATGTTTTTAGTGCATCACTTTAAATCTGGTTTCTTTTCTGTCATCTTAAACTGGAATCACTTCTGACTTCGCAGATGATAAACACATCTCATACCTGCTCAGTCTGGATACTGTTTTCTAAGTATCTCTCAGCTTTGACACCGAAGCAAGAATTTGGGCAGTTTGTAATATGGGTGTGAGAAGACTGGCGATGAGGCATACATATCAAAGGGCGCTTAGAAGTTTGTGTTCACCAGTTCTTCAGGTTCAGCTGGAAATCCAGTGCTGTTTCAAAGCTAAGGAATTAAATCTACCTGAAAACGCTTACTACACATAACGTTTATCATTTAAATACTGGTTTGGGCAGCTCCTTTAAAAGTAAAAGAGAAACTTTTTCTTAGAAATGAAATTCCTACAGAAACAAAAAGTGCTGAGCTTGAAGCCTTCTTAAAGCAGCATATATCTATCTCTGTAACCCAAACAGGCACAAAGCTCGCTAGACCACCAGCTTTTACAGGCTGCTTGAAGCTATATGGATTGCAGTCTAGGGTAACGTCGAGGAAGCTTACTTTGTGTTTTCTTGGGATTATCTGTTTGTTTTCAAAAAGATCTTTAGAATGTCAGTAGCTAGTTAAAACTGGTGTATTGTACTTTGGACAGGAAATCATATTATGGTAATTATTCTACTCTGAACTGCATCTTGGGCTTCATATTAGGTCAAGGATTTTCAGGGCATCCCAAGAGTAGGACTCCCTCATCAGCATATTTGTGCACAGTAACCTTTCAAGGTCTGATTTCAGGGTGGCCACCTGTTGTGCATCTCTGCTACCAACTGAATTTTCCAGAAGTGTTGTCAACTTTTTTTCCTAAGTTAGAACACATCTCATAAAAAGGAGAGAATAAAGGATCTAGTCCAAGATGTTCTGTTTAATTTGACATTTCAGACAGTGTATGTGGAAATGAGAAGAGACATAGTTAACTTGGACTGTCTGTTGTAACATATAAAACAGTTAACTGGGTATAGCAGCTTATTTCTACCCTACCATCCTGCTCTTTTAAAGTATGAGCTCTTGGGAGTGTAGGAAAGATACAAAGCTACAAGATTTTATAAAGAAGAGCAATTAGCATTTTTGATGTGTAAACACTCCTATTTCCCAAGCCACAGGGTGGTATAGGGGTTGTGAAGCCCACAGAATATTCAGCTCTGTGCTGTGGTGGGATGTGGAGAAGTAGTAAAGCACACCAGACAGCTGGCCTCTGCACAGAGATAGTTTACAGGAGCGGGAGGGGGCCATTGAGACCCAGAGCCAGCAAGCTCCACATGTTCTCCCTGGTTACCTAACTGGCTTGAGTCTTTAATCCATGTCTCACAATCTGTTCTGTGTTGGCGTTTGGTTCCTGATGAGTTTCATCTGTGTCATTGAAAGGGCAGGGACATGTCTTACTTCCAAGTAGTCTTGCAAGATAGTCAAAGGCCACATATATGTCAAATTTGTCTTTTAAACTCCAGTCCAGTGTCTTGCTAATATCTTTTCTACCTATACCAGAAACTACCTTATATGATTCCATTCAAGATGTTTCCTGCTGGGGTTAGTAAGAATATAAAATTTATAAATTTCTCCATCTTCATAATAAAATTAGTCTCATACTATAGGATGACACGTATTTCCATGAATTAACTTTTCTAAGTTTACAGAGTCTAACACATCTTTGCCACTATTTGTGAAAAATATTTAATACTTGTAAATAATATGTTTTAGGAAACATTTACACACTTCATATGGTGTGTGACCATTGAAAATAGAAAATCTGAGTACTTTCTCTTTATTCATAATGTACATTAAAGATGAGACTAATGTATATGAAGTATAATATGCTAGCACTTGTTATTGAGATAATCCCAAGATTCTAGAAGAAAATGAAGAGCAATGGTTCATTGAGGGTAGAGCTTCTAGAAGAGCATGGCATCAGTTGAACTTGGCAGTGGTTTGCAAAACCACAGTTGGATGTTAGGGATTATATGTCCCTTAGTGTGTTGTGGCACTAATGAAATATGGTGTGAATCATAAGGTGGGCAGACATCATATGGAGAGTCATGTATTTTACCTACCTCAAACTGAAGTTGTGTCTTGTCCCTCCTGCCTCACAAATCCTTCAGGGGGATAATAAAATCTCCCTTGGTGTATGAACAGAAAGGTTGACAGTGGAATACAATAGTATATTCTCTTGATATTTCTCTAAACATTGTAAAGGCAACTAGGCAGTCAAGACAGAGTTTTCAGAAACTTGTAAAATCCCGGATACCATCTGCTAAAAGTAGTCCCCAATGTTAAAGCAAATACCCACACCAAAAGTGCACTGTTTACATTTCCTGGATGCACAGAAAATATTCCCACTTATCAAGAACTTAAACTTCACAAAAGCCTTTGGGAAGTTTTTCCATCTTTGCAATCTGAAAATGCTTAGGGGCCACTCTTCTCTTACTTTCATATCATCTAGTAATAATACATGTTCTCAAAGTGGTGCTGGCAATGACCCTGTGACCTTCACCAGAAACTGACTAGCTTCTGAGAAATAACTTCATATTGTTTCCCCTTTGCTCTAAACTAATTCTGAAATAAACTGACATGCCATTCCAGTACCTTTTTGGAGAAAAGAGAACTATCGTATTTAAAAGTGGAGGTAATCACCCTACTCTGGTTAGTTCATATGTCTGCTATGTAATAAAAAGTGAATTGTCAAAAAAAAAAAAAAAAAAAACTCAGGGGGAAAAAATGGAGAGCTGACCCTCCAAGAAATAACCACTCTGCTGACAGCCGACTTTTCAGTAGCCAAAGGAGAAGTCAGATGAGACAGAATAGGTCCAATATGCAGTGGGAAAATAACTGCTGATCCAGAGTTGTACACAGAATAAAAATTCATTCATTTTAAATAAACAGTCATTGAAAAAGTAGGCCATCAGAAGATTTCCATTGGGGGAACTTCTCTAAGGAACGCTCCAAAGAATAAAGTTTTAAAAAATGGAAGTCTTGAGATTTTAGGAAAAAGAGTGAACAGAGACACTGGTAACCATACTGATAAATTTAAAATACATTTTTACAAGTTAGTACCTAATTTGTAGAGTTTAAAATGTGACATATCCAAAATATTGAAGAAAACTTAGATATAAAACGAAGTAATTGATTAAAGCTAAAATGTGATAAGAAGGCCTTTTAAAGTTAGTGAGGACATTGAGATGTCAACGAACTACGACAATAACGTCAAATATAGTGGAAATAGAATGAGCAGCTTACATAAAATATGTGAGAGAAAAATTAAAACGCAATAAATTCAAAACACATAAAATCAAAATATAAGAAAAATAAAACAGGAAAAGCAATGCATAGAAATGTCATGATAAAGTAGAATAAATGAAAATATGGGGAATGAATCTAGAAGTAAATGGATTAACTAGAAGTAAATGGATTAAACTCTACTACAAAATGAGAAACATCTTCAAATTACTTTTTTTTTTGAAAATGCACCTCTATTCTGTAATAAAAAAAAAAACAGGTAATGTAGAGGTCATTGCTGAGAATGTCAATTCAGTGATAGACTGCTTACCTAGTACACAGAAAGTCATGGATTGATCTGCAATGCCACAAATACACACACACACACACACACACACACACACACACACACACACACACACTTGTATTAAAGCCAGAGCAAGCAAAAAAGAGTATGCATGGAAAAGCCATCTTAGTAGAATTAATCAAATAAAAGCCAATGGTATGCTAATACTATTAAAAAGAGAAAGAAAGTAATTCTAATTCTCAAATCTTGAATGCCCAACACATTGGGCTACATGTACACTCCTCTCTGAACAATGGAAGCAGCTTCTTCTCCTCCACCATCAACCAACTTCAACATTCTCTATTGAAGCATATTCTCAGTGTGTCAGGGCATAAAGGATAGAAAGGTTGGTCAGCCTGAATTGTTTTTGAGTACATGTGCACTAAGGCAAAACTTTTGTCAGTTAAACTTTTAAGGAGAATCCCTATTTGCCATATTATGCTGCTGTATAAATGGGCATGTATATGATTAAGATTCATTGAGGAGAGGAAATGGGCAGTAGAAAAGTGATTATGTGGCCTAATCTATCAATCAAAATAAAGAACAACCCATGAGATGCCCCTTAGTAGCCGAACTCCTCCTTTTGAGCTCCACAAAAAGAAGCCCCAAACAATAACTGGGTCCTTTCAGTGTCCTCATTCAGGTGACAATCTCATCTGCACTCTCATTTTGCTTTGAATAGAATTTTCTTGCTACTTTCGCAAATCTGTGTGACCCCTTAATTTCAATTGCTTGGATGTTTGGGAAAGATTAGGAGGTGTGGCCTTGCTAGAGCAAGTATGTAACTGATAGCAGTCTTTGAGGTCTCAAAAGACTTGGGCTGTTTCAAGTTAGCTCTCCTTGATTCCTGGCTGTGGTTTGAGATGTGAGATCTCAGCTGCTGCTTCAACCAACTTTCCTGCTATTGTTGCCATGCTACCCTGCCATGATGGACTCTCCTCCCTCTGGAACCACGTGCCCAAAATAAACCCTTCCTTCTGCAAGTTGGGTTGGCCATGGTATTTTATCACACCAGTAGAAACAGAATATCAGATTGGGTCAAAAACAAGACCTACTTATTTGTTGACTCCAAGAAATATTGCAGGATACACACAGCCTAGACCCTGACCACCAGTAAAACTTCCATGTACTTTTCCCTCCTACTTTTTCTCTGTCAAGCCATTAATCACTGGTCTTATTCTGCATTCTTCATTTCTGTTCTTTGCCATAGTAACTAATATGTTAGTGCACATCATAATATTTCTATTTTTACTCCCCAAAATGATTGACATATAAGAGGTGGCTATTATTTATTATTGTATTTTCATAATGGGAAATAGTATTGGCTTCTGTGTGCTGATCTGGAGAAAACACTTTCCTCCTTCCAATTAACCACAGGAGGTCTTACTTGGGTGGTGCTGATGCCTTTGAGGAGCACAACTGCTTCTTTTGCTTCAGCATGAAGCCAGTCTTTACTCCCCTCTAGAACCTCATGAGCTGGGCCTCAACTATTCACATTTCTTTAGCTCGCTTATCTTCTTTGTTCCCACTAAAATGGCCCATTAAGCCCTGCTTCCAGCATCCAATGGCTTTTCCAACCCAATTTGGCAAGTATTTCCACATTCTTTATACAAAAACAGTCCAGTGCATAAACGCCACGTAGTAAGATCTATCACAGCAATGAACCCACTTCCTTGCTACCAATTTCTGCTCTGGTTTCATTTCTGTTGCTGAGTTAAAATATACTGACCAAAAAAAAAGTAACTTAGGGGGGGAAATGGTTTATTTTAGCTCAAAATTGAGATTACAGTCCATCACAGGGAAGCCGGTTTTGTTTGTTTGTTTGTTTTTGTTTTTGTTTTTAAAGAGCATGATATACTGGCACAAAAACAAATGTGTAGATCAGTGGAATATAACACAGGACCCAGATACAAATACATATATCTACCACCATGTGTATTTTTACAAAGATGCCAGAGCCAGAAACACATGTTGGAGAAAAGTTTCCCTCTCTAACAAATGTACTGAGAACACTGGATATCCGTGCAGAGAAGAAAATAATTAGAGCCCTATTTCTGCCCCTTGACAGAAACTGACTACAAATGCATGAAAGACATTAATAAGACCTGAAACTGAAATGATTTGTGGTGGTTTGAATGAGAATGGCCCTCCTAGGCTCATCTATTTGAATGTGTGGTCCCCAGTTAGTGGAACCATGTGGGAAGGAGTAGGAGGTGTGGCCTTGTTGGAGGAGATGTGTCACTGGGGGTGGGCTGTGAGGTCTCCAAAGCCCATGCTATTCCAGTTGGCTCTCTCTTTCTGCCTCGTGCTTGTGAATCAGATGTGAGCTCTCAGCTACTTCTCCAGTGTCGCCCTGCCTACTGTTAGGCTTCCTGCCATGATGGTCATGGACTCACAGTCTGAAGCTATAAGCAAGCCCTTACTTAAATGAAATTTAAAGATTTCTGCACCACAAGTTAAACAGTTCACCTAGTGAAAAGGCAGCCTACAAGGTAGGAGGAAATTTTTACTCACTTCCCAGACATAGGATTAACATTCGGTATACACAAAGAACTAACAGAACTAAACAGGAAATCAAACAGCCTAATCAAAGGGTTAAGAAATTGAACAGTCAGTTCTCAAAAAATGGAAAATAATGCTCAGCACATACATGAAAAAAAGTATTCACTAGCCATCAGAGATACGCAAATCAAAACTATATTGCGGGGTTGGAGAGATGGATCAGTGGTTAAAAGCACTGACCGATCTTCCAGAGAACCTAGGTGCGATTCGCAGCACCCACAGGGTGGCTCACAATCACTTTAACTACAGTAACAGGTTATCTGGTGCCCTTTTCTAACCTTCATAGGCATTTCATGCACATGGTGCACACACATACATGTGGGCAAAACATCCATTCACATAAAGTAAAATGAAAGAAGAAAAACTATATTGAGATTCCATGTAACCCCAGTCAGGACGTCAGGCATTAAATAAACAAATAACAAATGATAGTAAATGTGTAGAGAGATCTGAACCCTACACAACTCAGGTGGGAATGTAAGCTAGACCAGTCACTGTGGAAAGCAAATGGAGACTTCTAAAAAAAAAAAAAAAAAAAATACTAGACCTAGCTGTATCACTCTTGGGTATTTACTCAAGGGACAGCAGGTCAACAAATCACAGACATATTTGCACATTACTGCTTACTGCAGCACTGTTCCCAATAGCTAAGTTCTGGAACCACCTCAGTGTTCAACAGAGGAATGGATAAAGAAAAGATGGTACGTATACACAACTGATTGCTCTCTGCTGTGAGGGGTGAAGTCAGGCCCTTTGCAGAAATATGGATGCAACTTGAAATGATGCTCATTTAGTGAGTAAAGCCAGTCTCAAAAAGACAAAGATGATTTGTTTTTCCTCATGTGTGAGTCTTAGATTTCATGTAGATATGCAAAATTATATGTCTGCATTTGACATAAAGGTAGAGGCAAAATTATTTAGGGGAACAAAGGAGAACTAATGTGAGGGAAAGAAGTGAAAAGGGAGAAGATAAGAAATACGAGGAAATAATCCCAACATACAATGCATACTTAAATGAAAATGTCCTCATGTAACACTTTAGCATGTACAATTAACAAATATAATGAAATGCTTGAAAGTTACTGGATACCCTGAGATCTGAGAATGGGGAACAGCCAGACCTCAGCAAGCCTGAATTTAAGCTACCACAGCCCGAGATAGCCCTTGGCAGCAGTGGTGAAGAACAAGAGGGTCAAATGCTGACAAATTCAGGTGGTGGGAGACTTTGCTCGGTCAATAAAGAGCTTAAGGAAAGGTAGGCCTGCCCTCAGTGGCTGGAGACAGATCTCGTTATTTCGGAATAACTCGGGAGTTGGATAGCACTCAGCCTGTGGGCGGCGTGCCAATCAAGCTCCTCTGGAGCCCCCACCGTGCTACCTCCTTACTGTAGATTCTGGAAACTTTCGAACTCTGGCTGAATAATCTACACCCACTACTGTGTCCCTCAAGCAGGGACATCAATTGCCTAGAGGGTTGAGAAAGAATAGACAGGTCCTCTGCCAGTACAGATCACACTGTTACGGCTGAACACCCCACTTTCAGCACACGTGAGACACCTCCTAGTTAGAGCACTAGCCACTGCGTGGGTACAACCTGTAAAACCCCCGTCTGCTACGGACTGCAAAGCTAAGCGTGGTTGGCAGAGGAGCTTGCAAAGAGAGGGAGCTTCAAGCGTGAAGATGGCTCTGGTAATATTGTACACTTGTCCTACACAGGCTCAGCACCAAATTAAACCAGGGTAAAGACAAGCCCTGCCTATCCTTTCTCCTGCCTCACCACTGGCCGTTCAGCTCTTTATTAGACCAATCAGGTGTTTTAGAACCTAGGACCATCAGTACCAATTTACTTCTGCCATTTTGTTTACTTTTTAGGTTTTTTTTTCTTTTTCTTTTTCTCTGTCTTGCTTAACTGTTATTTTGGTATGGCTAATGTGGCCTCGTGAATAGGCTTGTTTGTATCTTTCTTCGGGTATCTTCTGTAGAGATTGTTTGGTGGTTATGAAGACCTTTAGCCTATTTTTTTTTCTGGAGCTGAGGATCGAACCCAGGGCCTTGAGCTTGCTAGGCAAGCGCTCTACCACTGAGCTAAATCCCCAACCCTAGCCTATTTTTATCATGAACAGTTTTTCTTTTCCTTCAGTTCTGGTAGATACTTTTATTGGGCAGAGTAGTCTTGGGTGGCAGATACATTTTCCCAAGCCCTCCTGGATTTTAAAGTTTCAGTTGAATAATCTGTTATTTAGAAGGGCCAGCCTTGATGTGTGACTTGGTGTTTCTTTCTTGTCACTTTCAATATATTGTCTTTGTCCTGTGTATTTGGGGCTTTGATGATATGATGGGAGAAGGTGCTTCTCAGTCTTATGTGTTCCTATTGCTCAATAAATGAGGACAAATGGGATCTCACGGGATTAAAATGTTTCTGTAGAGCAAAGGAGACTGGCAGTCGAGTGAGTAGAAAGTCCGAAGAATGGGTGAACATCATTGTCAGCGATACGTCTGGCAGAGGATTAGTATCAAGAATACAAAAACCTCGAGAAACCAAACATCAATAAAATCACTCACTCAAAAAGAAAATGGGTGTGGACCTGAGCAGAGAGGTCTCAAAAGAAAAAAAGACAAATGACTAACCAATATTTAAAAGGTTCAATATTGTTAGCCATCACAGAAATGCAAATTAAAACTACTTCAAGATTCCATGTCATGTCAGTCAGAATGGATAGTCTCAAGAAAACAAATGACAGCAAATGCTGGTGGGGATACAAAGAAGGGGGAACCCTTAGATCCACTGTTGGTGTGTGTCCTTTTTGCTTCTCTATTGCTGTGACCAAGTGCTGACCAAAAGCAACTTTGAGGAAGAGTGAGTAGTTTATTTCATCTTATACTTGCGGGTAATAGTCTGCCGCTGAGGGAAGTCTGGGCTGGAATTCCAGGCAGGAACTGAAGAAAAGATCGAGCAGAACAACTGTGAAGAACTCACTGGCTTGTTCTCCATTGCTTTCTCAGCTTGCTTTCTTTAATGACCCCAGGATTACCTGCCCAGGGATGGCAAAACCCCAAGCAGGCTTGGCCCTTCTCTATCAATCACTATGAAAATGTTTCACAGGCATGTCTACAGGTCAATCTGATGGATGAAATGTCTCAATTGAGGTTCCCTTTTCCCAGGTGACTCTAGTTTGTGTCAAGCTGACAAAATCTAGCCTTCACAGAGTGTAAATTGGTACAGCCACTATGGAAATCAGTATGAAGGTTTCTCAAAAAACTAAATGTAGAGCCAGGATAATGATGTATGTCTTTAATCCAAGTACTCAGGAGGCAAAGGCAGTGAGTGGATCTCTCTGAGTTTGAGGTCAACATGATCTACATAGTGAGTTCCAGGACATCATAGACAGCACAGTGAAACCCTCTCTGTCCTGGTTAGGGTTTCTATTGCTATAATGAATCACCATGTCCAAAGCAACTTGAGGAAAAAAGGGTTTATCTGGCTTAAGCTTCCAAATTACTCTTCATCATTGAAGGAAGTCAAGACAGGACCTCAAACAGGGCCAGGATCTGGAGACAGGAGCTGGTGGAGAGGCCATGGAGGATTGCTTCTTACTGGCTTGCTCTCCATGGCTTACTCAGCCTGCTTTCTTATAGAACCTAGGACCACCAGCCCAGGGATGGCACCATCCACAATGGGCTGGGCTCTCCGCTATCACTCACCAGTTAATAAAATGCCTAAATCTGGATCTTATGGAGGCATCTTCTCAACTGAGGTTCCCTCCTTTCAGATGACTCTAACTTGTATAAAGTTGACATAAAACTAGCTAGGACACTGTCTCAAAAAATAAGACCTAAAAATATATACAAAGGACTCCATATCCTCCTACAGTGATACTCTACATCCATGTTCACAGTGCTCTGTTCCTAACAGAAAATGGATCAACCTAGATATCTATCAACTATTGAGTGCATAATGAAAACATGATACAGGTGCACAATGGAATCTTATTCAGTTGTACAGAAGAATGACATAAAATCTTCAGGAAAATGAATGGAGCTAGAAAATATTATATTAAGTGGGATAACCTGGTCACTAAAAGACAAACACGTATGTTTTCTCTCATGTGTAGATCCTAGATTCAAATTTTTAGACTTATATATTTAACTTGAACTTGGAAAATCTTTAGACATCAGGAAGCCAGAAAGGGCCCATGACAGGGAAGAGGAGAGAACCCTTAAATGCTCAGGGAGAGAGAAGAAAGTAAACATAAACAATACAGAAATAGGAAATACTGCAGATTAAAGATTTAAGCAGAGATTTGGGTGAGGGGATATAGGTAGAAGAGAAGGTAGGGAGTAGGTTAAGCAAAAATAACAATGTCTGAAAAAATCTTATGAAAACCCATTATTTGTAAGTCAATTAACTATGCATATGAGTATGCAGGCGTGTGTGCGCACACACACACACACACACACACACACACAGGTTTTAAAGGAGGTTAGACAGAGGTTACTTGTTTGGATAGAAAATATTTCCTCTAGAGGACATGGGTTGCTAAACAAAAATCTCAGCTCTAGACATATAGGCATAAGATATCTGCCTATGAATTATTATTCAGGGAGTTCCCAGGAGCCCCCCAAATGGCACAGGAAATAACCATTGTTCTTGGTCATCTATCATAACTAGGTAGTAAGATCTTGTTGCTGAAGACATAATGTGCTGTGTCTGCAGGACATAGAGAAATCAACCTGGAACTGACATGGAAGTCTCATTCCCACTGGCTGTCTTTCATAGTGTCAGAAGGTGCTATGAAGGCTACTGGGGAAGAAAAGACGTCTATGTTCTTAGCCAGTACTGAATCCTACATGCTTCAGTACCAACCTATAATGCGAGATGTGCTCGCTGATGCAATAATGGCATGACTATTGTGGAGTAACCAACCATTTTCTGACTGTGTTTGAAACCTTCTCCACTGAAGAGAATTCATGTCTATAAACCTACTCAAGAGCAATAGTTGGGGAGGTTGTAGGCCTTAGGGGAGAATCAATTATTGTTTTGTTGCTAAATGGACATTTTGTGAAACGTCTCTGTCAATGTGGTCACTCCTGTGCTATTGTACATCCACTAAAAGACTAGTCAACCAATAATTGGAATTGAGGCTAATACAATTAATTCTATGAGTAAGGTTGAGTCACTGAGTTTAATTAAAATTTTATCAACAACTGGAGCATTTAGAAGGATGGTTAGCAAAATGAAACTAATAAAGTCTATATACCCAGTCCATAATTGTTATTCATAAAGCAAGCCTGGACTCATAGACATATCATTATTCTCAAATAGAATATTCATGTGTTTTCTACACATATGAAGTTCAGCTCAGATCTCCACCAAAGCAATTCACATACTTCTCACAGAAAACCTGGATTTTCATAGCCTCCAGCCTCATTGATACACACCTATACCTCCATGTAGCACTTACTGACGAGTATTTTCCATTTTTACTGGATAGAAAAATTCAACCCTTTATCATTTATAGTCTAGCTTACATATTGGCAGTATCTATAACATAATATCATTTATTACAAAAAAAATAGAAGAAAATGCAATAGACTTACCAAGGGTTAGCCCAAATCACTAAAAGGGAGATGCCTAATAAAAATGAATATTCTGTTATAGATATCTCCCTTTTTTTTTTTTTTTTTTTTTTGGTTTTTCGAGACAGGGTTTCTCTGTGTAGCTTTGCACCTTTCCTGGAACTCACTCTGTAGCCCAGGCTGGCCTTGAACTCACAGAGATCTGCCTGGCTCTGCCTCCCAAGTGCTGGGATTAAAGGCGTGTGCCACTACCACCCGACCAAACCCCCTTTTTAGGTAGAGGCTGTGATACACTCAAGAATACTCCCAGGACAACTACATGAAGGAGAGCAGAGTTTCCTAGGGCCCCAGAACAACTCTGCAGATCACTATAATATCTTTTAATTGAGAGTAGTTTCTTTCACAAAAATGAATTTACAATGATCATTGTGGGGTACTCATCATAAGTCAACCGGGCCTCTAACCCAGGGTATCCCTGGAATATAGTGTTAATGTTTCTCTGTAAAGTATGACTGTGTATACTCTGTCAAAGTATAACTCCCCTGGCCTGCTTATCTAGCTGCAGCCTGGCCGCTGAGGCTGCAGCCCAGTGAGAATTCTGCTCCCCACAGACACCGGCCCTGTCACTGCTGCTAAAGGTAGCTTTAACTAAATCTCTATCTTTTTAATTATGAATAAGACTCGAGATTCAAAGGCTGGGGTGAAAACCTGTGAGCTCAGAAAGGCTGAGTAGCAACTAGCTAACCCTCTCTTCAGACCCATGCTTTCACTTCCAACCACAAAAAGCTGCACCATTCCAAACTCCACCCTACTACTTCCTGTGTCTATCTCTCCCGGATTCCCTCTGGTGCTCCAATATTACTTTCTGTCAACCAGTTGCTAACACAGCCTCCTGACCGGAGGTTAATTTTATTTAATTTAATGCAGATGCAAACTCGGGGTTCACAATGTGATCGAATATCCCCCAACAAATTTCCTAAAGACTCTGAAGCCACGGCGTTATCGGGGAGAGCAGAAAATGGAAATAATAGCGGTACACTCCCCACGTGCTCCAGGTACTGAAATGATGATGGCAAAGGAGATCACTGACCTTGAAATGGCAGTGAACGAACATGGGACTTGAGGTCTCAAAAGATAATGTATTCAGCAGCACTTTTCCAGTTCAAACGGGCAAGCAATGAAACAGAATTAATGCCCCATGGAACTCGTGGCTGTGCATTAAAATCCACCATGTTCCCAAGACTCACAGGCCTTCCAGACAGCCAGGTGAAGGCGGCCCTCTCCACGGCAAGCCTGACTCACAGAATACAGATTCGATTTTCTGACCCTTCGGCAAAACAAAACTGTTACTTTGAGCTAAACCTCCAAAGTACAACTGTGGTTCAGCTTAGATTTTTATAAGAGGAAACTTGCTGACTAAGGCCATAAGATTTGATCTATGTTTTCCTATTAATGGAGTTTATCAGAATAGAATTGGTCCCCTGTTACTGCTCCGAATGCTTTGGACTTGCTGGATGTCTAGATGGGCACACTTATTCTAACCTCATTGTGGTCATCAGGAAATGAGTTTGCTAATTAATAGTGGAAAGCCAAGAATAAACCAAGAGAGTACGTACAGAACATGACTGCCCCCTCAGTCCGATAACAGACCAAACAATATATTCAGCGTCTTTAAGTCATAAAACAAAAAAAAGAAAAAGAAAGAAAAAGTCAGCTAAATGTAGAAATAAATAACTTCTCCTCTCAAAAAGCCTCCGAAATGCAATGGAGGCTGTTTTAGGTGTAACTGAAATGATGTTGGGAATGAAATGATGTCGGAGCTTGGCGAAGGCACATTAGGAAAATACAGTTGCCTGAGTGAAAAACCAACGGAGCTCTCAGCTCAGACTAATGGCGCATAGACGGCACACTGTGGGGTCACCCACCTCAGTGCCACAACAAATCAACATGATGGAGTACATTGACAACCCTGGCCGGGCCCTGTGACTGCACAAGTCAGCAAGGCCTCCTCTGACTTAAACTGGAAGTGCTCGTGGTATAAAAAGGAACAGAGCTCTGCCTACCACACCAGGAAATCCTGTCTGGGGCTCACCTGGAGATAACGTTGAGTTTTCCCCTGAGAAGGGTGGGGCCACTGCTGTCCCATCAGAACTGGAAGGGAAGAATATGTCTTTAAAATAACTAAAGTTCTACCCCAAACCAAGAAGCTAGCTGCAATCAATACCTTCTGAGAAAGGGAAAATCAGTTTCTGCCAATCGAGTGTCACTGGGTATATCAACCACACTCCAGGACAGGCCCCATGCCCGGGAGTAGTTAGCCAACACAAAACAGTCTCCAATTTTCTATACTTTGTTTTGTTTTGGTATCTTTTTGTCTTATTTGTTTGTTTGTTTTTTGAGTGTGTGAGCAGGGGGAGAGAGAAAGAACATTAAGTTGGGGAAGGAGGGATGTGGGGAGGAGTTAAGGGAGAGGAAAAAATATGATGAAAATATATTGTATGAAAACTTTTTTCTTTAACTGGTTAAAGAGATGGCTCAGTGGTTAAGAGCATTGGCAGCTCTTTCAGAGGACCTGGGTTTGATTCCTAACACCTGTGTGACAGCTCACAACTGTCCTTAACTCCAGTCTCAGGGGATCTGACACACTCTTCTGGTCTTTGCAGACATCAGGCACACTATTGGGCATGGAGTTACATGCGTGCAAGACACTCATATACATAAAATAAATTATATTCATAATGTATACTATATGTTGTTATATAATAATATATACATAATAATATATTATGTATATATTAGTTAAATATATACTATATTATATTATGAAATATAATGTAATATATCATAATAAAATATATACATGATAATATATTAGAATATATAATAATATAATAAAATAAATATATACACATATTATAACTGATTAATTTAACCAGCATTAACTAAGTGTTAACTGAGGTGCACTGAAGACCTTAGATACAATATTTGTCATGAAGTCACTCCTTAGTGGCTGATAAATTAAACACTACAGTGTGGTTTGTTTTTTATTTTTTAACTAAAACCATATGTAAGCTCAGAATGATTTAGTCTGTCTGAAAGGCCAGACAGTGTTCACCTGTAGAGAAAGATGCTGGAGTGTGAGTTGGAAGCATGCGTTTGAATTCAGCATGTGGGTGAGTCGGGAGACTTAGCGCCCTGGTCACAGGATGAGGGAACTGGACTGAGCACCAGGAGCACGGCGGGCTTTGCAGTCCGTCACACTGCCGTGCACGGCTCCTGCCTCCTAGGCTTCTTTCCGCTCCGCGCAAATATTCTCTAGTCTGTTTCCTTCTTCTCTAACTCCTTTCTGCACACATTTTTCCAGATCCTCCTGAAAACAGACCTTTGACCCACTAGTAAACCAAAATAATTTATGTCAAGGCCACAAAAAAATCTTTCTGTTGCTAAACTCAGTTTCTTTTGTAAAAATTTTTGACAGTTCTATACGTATATGCAAAGTATTGTGATCATGTTATGGCCATTATCACCCCTCTTTTCCTTACAAGCACTCTCTTCTTTCCAATAAGTCCCCTAATAGTTACAATACTGGAGAAACTAACACACACACAGAGCCCCTACACACGAACACAAAGATACACACACATACATACACATGCACAGCCCACCTACAGACACACACATACACGATACATATACATACACATACAGACACACACAGAGAAACACACACAAAGACACATCCACAAAATAGACACATGTACATAAACACACATAGAAACACATGCAACAGACATACACACACACACAAACACACACATTGACACACTCAGATCCACTCACATAGACATGCACATAAAGACACGCAGACACACACATGAACAGATACAGATTCCAAGACACACACACAAAGAGACATACACTGACACACACACACACAGAGACACATACTGACACACACAGAGACCAACAGAGGCACACATCTACTGACAGATACATACACATTCACACAGACACACACAGTCATACACACAGACATACACAGAGATACTCACAGACACACAGATACAGACATACACATTGGGACACACCTGCACACACACAGACACACACAGCAACATACACAACACACAAACACGCAAACAGACACATACATACACACACACAGAGACACATAGTGACACACACATATACACACAGAAAGCCACACACCTACTGACAGACACACATTTACACACATACACACAGATATACATAGAGATACACAGAGACACACAGAGATATATATCACATATACACACACACAGAGTCATTTACACAAACACAAAGATACTCACATGCACACACATGAACACACACAAACATACACTGTAACACAAACGCACACAATAGACACACAAAGACATACAGACACGTGCATATACACACAGACACATATACACAGACATACACACACACACACTCTCAGCAACCATTAATAGTCAGTGGCTCCTCAGGAGAGATGGAAAGCTGAAGGTCCCTGTCTTTGTTGTGTGTTCGTTATTACAGTGGTTGTTTTCTTTAGATGGCCACAATTCATGGCACTCCTCTCCACCCTCCAACTCTTAAATTCTTCCTGATCTTTCTTCTATAGTGATCCCATGGGCCACACGCATGCAAAAGTGACATGAATGTTCTATTTATGCCTTAGCCCTCAACATTCCCTTATTCTCCACACTCTGACCAGACATGAGTCTCTGGGTTAATCATTGTCCTCTGCCAAAAGGAGCTTCTGTGCCCCAGGCTGTGGCAGCACTTACTCTACAGGTCTAAACACAAATATTTAGAGAGAAGTTTGACAACATATCCATTTAAGGGAAACAACAGTAGTATGTTCTCCCCTTGGGCTTGCGACCTCCCCAACAATAGGCTTTAGGCCAGGTTTCTAGTGGCAGATACATATTTCCTCCCATGGAGGAAACCTCCAACCTAATCACAAAGTGATTGGTTAACCCCAATACAGTCACGCCACTATTATACCCTAGGCATATTTGCCTGTAGGTCAGTGTGGCCTACAGCTGAATGTGAGCGATTGTTAATAAATTTTCTCCCCCAGCAGCCCTTATTAGCACCTCTGACACTATGAAGGCTAGTCATCAGGGTGGGAGCAAAGTAAATCTTTAGTCCTTCTAGATTGAATGGAACAGCGACATTTAACAGAATGAACCACCTTCTCCTACAGGAAATCCTCTTCCTTTGGTCCCCAGCCTACCCAGAGCTTTGGTTCTGTGCCTATCTCAAAGACCAACCCTTTTGTTTCTTTTATAATTCCCCCTCCATTTCCTTGTACTCCAAATGTTAGAGAATTTCAAGAGTCAGCCCTCAGACCCTTCCTTTTTCTGTTCAAACTAACATCTTAGGACATTTCATTCAGTCTTAGACTTTTAATAAGTGCCCACAACTGTAAAGTTCAAACAGCTAGCCCAGATCCCAAGCATGAACTGTGAGTTCATCTCTCTCAGTGCTTACCAAGGAGTCTAATCATAAGTTAATGAGAATCTCAACCTTCCACATCCCCCAAGAGAAACACCCCCTCCTCTCATGACCTCTCCTCTCCTGATCTCCCTGCCTTTATGAAGACCACCTGCATTTCCCACTGTTCACACTTGATATCTGGGAGTCATGCACAACAATGTAACAGTGATCCTCTTCCAAGAATCATAGCACCATTTTGCTAAAATCCTAGTCCAAGCCACAGTCCTCTTTCATCCAGAGTGGCCTCCATGATGAGTCTCAATATTTCTGCTCTTAGAATCACAGTGCTTGTTCAGGCCCTTTGATCCTGGCCGCCTTCTGCTCAAACTCCTCACTGACTTCCCACTCGAGTCAGAGTGAAATCAAGTCTGCTCACCACACTGCCAACCTTGGCCTCATGCCCATCTCTTCTTCCCACTCCTATGCTGGCTCATCCTCAGTTTGGCTTCCTGGCTGGTCTTTGAATAATCAAGAGCACTCTCCCACTTCAGAGGTGTGGTACCCACGGTTCCCTCCACTTCAGGGGCTGTTCTCTTGTAGAATAACACGTTTCCTTCCCGATTTCTTTTTGTAAATATTCAAGTATTATCTTCAAGGAGGTCCTCCATGACTATTCTTCATGATAGCAACTCCCCCCTTGCTCATAAGCAGCTGAGATACTGTGTTCTATGTTTTTACTTATTTGCCCATATATCCCCACCAGCAGATAAGGTCTTGAGGGACAGGTCTTTTCTGTGTTCTCTGGCACACACAGCACTTCAAATGATGTCAGCTGTGTGGTGGGAGGCAGTCGATGTTTACTGAGTGACTGTAGGAATGAACAGAAATGGCTTCTAGCACCCATCTCAGAAGAGTGCCAGTCCTTCAGGAAGTCACCAGCCGCAGCTTACCTAAAGTGAAGAAGCTAAAGACTGATAACCCAACTATGTAATATTGTTCTTGCTTAGAAGAGCAAACACACACATACACACTGTTATGTGATGGGCAATAAAGTTGTTATAATTAGATAGACACTAAACCATTGTAAGGTGCTTGCACAAACTTCATAAGACTTCTAAGAACCTTGCCTGAGTGTGGCTATATATTTATTCTTAGGCTAGATTTGTTCTTAGGCTTTACCTAGCTAGCAGGGTCAAGATTCTATTATCTTTGGAGGAAACTTCATCGTACCTTTTCATAAAGAAATTTTGGGAAAAAGTAAGTATGAAAATTTAATCCATGCATGTTTTCTATTAGCAATTCCACTCTGGGTATATAATGTAGAAAAGCCCTCCTACATGTGTGCAGAAGATGCCCACAAAATGTTTACTCCAGTATAATTTGTATGAAGGGAAACTGCAAATATCCAATGGTGGGAGGTGGTGTAAATGTGCGACTGAGACTGTTATGTTCACACAGTAGAAAGCAGTAAATAAAACTTAAGAATTAAAGCTTTGTACATTAACCTGGATAGATCTCAAATGAACAAGTTTCAAGATACACGCCGTATCACACCACTTGCACAAAGCTCAAGGGTATACAGCATATTACAGCATAAGTTGATGGACACAGGAGAATTGTATCTAAAACATAAAATAATAAGCAACAAATGCAGTGGACATCTCCCTCAGTAGATGGGGAAGGGCCCCAAGTGCATCCACAAAGAAAACTATCTGTGTATCTGAAAGAAAATAGAGAGGCCCCACCTGCAGGAAAACTAACCAATCCCTGAGCAGAAAATCTTCTCCCTGGAGACACTCCACCCCTAAGAAGCCCTATATAAGCCCCTCTGCCTGCTCAGTTGTTGGCTGTTCTTTCCCACCCTGGCAGAGGCAGCCAGCCACTCTCCTGGACTCCTCCTTCCCATAATAAATCTCCTTCTCTAAAGAGTCTTGGGTGAAGATCTTCATTCATCAGAGCAGAGAAGAAGAACCTTGCTAAGGCATCCCTTAGGAGGACTGAGCAAGGCGGAGGAAAACAGAAGACCAAAAGAACCTTGCTGAGACGTCCCCTCAGGGTGGCTGAGCAAAGTGGAGCAGAAAAAAAAAAAAGTAACAACTTTTCACCAGAGCAGAAGGAGATTGCTACGGTTCTGCAGGGGGGTCCCCTTGGCAGAGTGAAGAGGAAGAAGCAACATCTTGGGCCAGGGAGAAGTGGAGCTCTGCTGGGAAGACCCCTCAAGGGGAGGAGCAGAGCAAAGCTCAGCTGTAAGGGCTCTCTCTAGGAGAGGAGCAGGATTGCTATATCCTGCGGGGTGACCATCCCCCACCGCACCCCAGCTTCAGCTATTGCCTGACTTCCCAAAATGTCAGGATACCTCTCCCTCCAGGGCTGAGCTGTCCTATTGTGGATCCAGCCTCCAGAGCGGTCCTATTGTGGCTCTAGGTATATAGCCTGGCTTCCCGATAAGTCAGGATACCTTTCCCTCCAGAGCTGTAACACTCGCTTACAAACAATACTCAACTTCATACGGAAAAACAAAAAACCCAGGATAGCCAAAACAGTCCTGTACAATAAAGGAACTTCCAGAGGCATCACTATCCCTGACTTCAAGCTCTACTATAGAGCTATAATAATAAAAAACAGCTTGGTATTGGCATAAAAACAGACATGTGGATCAACGGAATTGAATCAAAGACCCTGACATTAATCCATACACCTATAAACACCTGATTTCTGACAAAGAAGCCAAAATGGTACAATGGAAAAAAGAAAACATCTTCAACAAATGGTAATAACTGGATGTGAACATGTAGAAGATTGCAAACAGATCCATATCTGTCACCATGCACAAAACTCAAGTCCAAATGGATCAAAGTCCTCAACATAAATCCAGTTATATTGAAGCTGATAGAAGAGCAAGTGGGAAGTAGCCTTGAACGCACTGGCACAGGAGACGGCTTCCTAAAGAAAACACCAGTAGCACAGACACAGAGAGAAACAATTAATAAATGGGACTTCCTGAAACTGAGAAGCTTCTGTAAGGCAAAGGACACAGTCAATAAGACAAAACAGCAGCCTACAGAATGGGAAAAGATCTTCACCAACCTCACGTCTGACAGAGGGCTAATCTCCAAAATATATAAAGAATTCAAGAAACTAGACATCAAAATACCAAATAACCCAATTTTAAAATGAGGTACAGAGCTAAACACAGAATTCTCAACAGAAGAATCCCAAAAGGCCGAAAGACATTTAAGGAATTGCTCAATATCCCTAGCCATCAGGGAAATGCAAATCAAAATGACTCTGAGATACCATCTTATATCTGTCAGAATGACTAAGATCAAGAACAGTGATAACAGCTTATGTTGGAGAGGATGTGGGGTAAGGGGAACACTCCTCCACTGTTGGTGGGAGAGCAAACTTGTACAGCCACTCTGGAAATCAGTATGGTGGTTTATCAGAAAATTAGGAATAAGTCTTCCTCAAGACCCAGCAATACCACTATTGGACATATACCCAAATGATAACCAATCATACCACAAGGACATTTGCTCACCTATGTTCACAGCAGCATTATTCATAATAGCCAGAACCTGGAAACAACCTAGATGCCCCTCAACCGAAGAATGGATTAAAAAAAAAAGTGATACATTTACACAATGGAATATTACTCAGCAGTAAAAAACAATGACATCATGAAATGTGAAGGCAAATGGATCAAACTGGAAAATATCATCCTGAGTGAGGTAACCCAGACTCAAAAAGACAAACGTGGTATGTACTCACTCATAAGTGAATACTAGATGTAAAGCAAAGGATAACCAGACTACAATCCACAATGCCAGAGAAGCCAGTTAAAAAGAGGACCCTAAGAGGGACACACATGGATCGCCCCAGGAAGGGGCGAGATGGTCAAGTTAGGGGAGGGATGGAGAGGAAGAGCAATGAAGGAGAGAGAACCATTATAGGGTTAGGAAGAAACATGGTGCTAGGGAAATTCCCAGGAATCCACAAGGATGACCCCAGCTAAGACTCCTAGCAATAGTGGAGAGGGTGCCCAAACTGGTCCTCTCCTGTAATCAGATTGGTGAATACCCTAACTATCATCATAGAACCTAAACCCAGTAACTGATGGAAGCAGATGCAGAGATTCACAGTGAAGCACTGGCCCAAGCTCCTGGAATTCAGTTGAAGAGAGGGAGGAGGGATTATATGAGCAAGGGGGTCAAGATCATGATGAAGAAAACCACAGAGACAGCTGACCCGAGCTAGTGGGAGCTCTTGGACTCTGGACTGACAGCTGGGGAACCTGCATGGGACCAAACTAGGCCCTGTGAATGTGGGTGACAGTTGTGTGGCTTGATCTGTTTGTGGGGCCCCTGGCAGTGGGACCAGGACTTATTCCAGGTGCATGAACTGGCTTTTTGGAGCCCATTGCCTATGGTGGGATACCTTCCTCAGCCTTGATGCAATGGGGAGGGGCTTGGTCCTGCCTCAACTTGGTATGCCAGACTTTGTTGACTCTCCAAGGGAGGCCTTACCCCCTCTGAGGAGTGGATGGGAAGTGAGGTGGGGAGGGGATGTGGGGGGAGGGGGAAAAAACAGGGGGGGGGAGGGGGAACTGTGGTTGGTATGTAAAGTAAAAAAAAATTTAAATAGAATTGTTATCTTGTGTCAATGTTTTATTTTACTTAACATGCATATATCAGAAAATTTGAACCAGTGATTTAATTAATTCTGATTTATGTTAGAAAACGAGTTCCAAATGGTGACTTTGATAAACTTGCAACACACCCAGGGAAAGGACTAGAGAGCTGCGCTTGCTCTGCAGCGATGGTCTTGGAGGAATTGTCTCACAGGGAGGCTGGTCCCCAGCATCATTGCTAGAACGCCCTTCAGCGTCCTCACAACTGACTGGCCTCTCTCGTTCCGAATTTTTTCGATAAAGAAAAGATGTTAAAAGATGTAAAAGAAAGAAAGAAAATATATCTGAAGGAAATTTATCAAGGTGTTAAGATGTAACCAAGCCAGACAGTATTTTTCAGTGTCTTTCTCTGCATTACTATAACTATGAAATATTTATGATGATGAAAACACTCTATTCCTCTAAAAGACAAAAACCAGACAAATGGCCCCCTTAACACGGTACAGTATTAATAGTGCTTGATTATATTTACAAGGGGCTTCCAGAGGAAGAAGACTAGATTTACATAATTGCTTGTTTTGAGTAACACTGGTAGTCAGGGTTCAATGATGAAGGCCCTTCTAAGTCACGCTAAGCGGCTGTAATTTTATACTGTTGGTAACAGAAGCTCATTGAATTTTAAACACCACAATAAGGTGTTTTGATTTGCATTTTAGTGAGATCATTTTGGAGAAGTACCTTAAGGTACAGAATGGGGCATTGTAGTGAATGGAAACAGAAAGACCAGTGTGGAGGGTCTCACAACGATCCCGGTGAAGACCAGTGCTGTGTCTTGAAGCCTTCCCAATCATTCAGGGCAAAGCATGACTCTCGAATACGGTTTTCCTTTCCCTGACCACTGTGGCAAGCCCCAATGCCTCACCACCACCACCACCACCACCACCACCACCACCACCACACACACACACACACACACACACACACACACACACACACACACACACACACTCACACTTTCCACAGTGCTGTGGTCCTGCCTCTGTGGTGCAATAGAATGCTAGAGGGACTCACAGTTGCCGTCCAGGCAGACATAGAAGAAGGGGCCACCTTGGGACAGTCCTGGGGGCCCCAGGAGTTCGTTTCACTCAGAGATGGTCCTGAGATGCTCTTATTTGCCCTGATCAATACCAATCTGCAGCGCAGCGGCTAGAGACAGCCTCCCTGCTCTGCTCTGGGCCCTTCTCTTTTCCGTCCATCATCTGCTTCACAACCGGCAGCACACAGGTCTGTGTCTCAGGCTCTGCTCTGGGGACACTTTCACTAAGAGTTGGAGTGTCTGCAATTCAGATCGTGTGCAAGATGGGGCCAGAAAGAGTGATAATGATTTCATGTAATGACTTTCCCTCTTCCATCTTTGAACCACTGCCGAAAAATACGTCACCTTAGGAAAACTCCCAAGAAAGTCAGGGAAATGAGAAAGGCGCCAACGCTTTATTTGACCCAGGCCAGAACTCCAAGCAAAGTTCTGTCCATACCCTTGACTCTGTCTCAGAATGAAGTGTTCCGGAGATGTGGCAGGCACCTCTGGAAATCCAGCGGGCTGTGAGAACTACCTCTGAATGTTCCAATGAAAAGCACTTGGTGATACCTGAGCTCAGTCACAGGCAGTCCTGGTCTCAAGGAAGTGGAAAGTTCCTTGGGTGCCAGGACCATACATCTAAAGTTAGCGCTTCCTCTTATATCTCACTGTGTATTCATGACTATTGAAGGAACGATTTCATTGGCTTCTTGCTAAAGTGTCAGAATCCATATTTGCCTTCTTGCTGTATTTACAGCCCTCTGTCAGTCACTCTTCTGCAAGCTTACTCCTAATATATAAGATATATATATATTAGATTTAGATTCAGTTCTAATAGAAATGCATTGCTTACTGTAAATAGGTAAAAGTCTTTAATTCCTCTCTTGTGGACTGCACACTTCCTCTCTTGCTGCTGCTGCTGTTACAAATGTCCCAAAGCAAGTTGAACTTCACTTTTAAATAAAAACGTTTCTTTATGCATGAAAACAAGAAAAAAAATCCCCCCAATCAACCTAGATATAAGGCCTTGAGTTGAAAATTAATCAGTAGTATTCTTCACCTTTGAGGCAGCAATTTTAATTCCCTCAAGTGCACAAGCAGTTATCTATCTCAAACTACAAAATGGAACCGTTGATCTATGCACACTGCTACTAAAGTGTGACTCTCTGACGTCAGAACATTCTAAAGCACTTAGAGTTTACCTAGAGACCCTAAATTTACCTAAATATCTGGGCTTCCATTCACAGCCAGTGGGAAAGGTCTTTAAATGCATGTTTCCATTTTGTGGACTGGATTTTATTCCGTTAACCTCCAGCCTTTGATCCATAACCAAGCCGCCTCTAAATGAAGGACAAAGTGAGTAATTCACAAGTGGGAAAGCCAGTCAGGGTCCTTGAGTTTGATGGAGCCTGTCTCAGCTCAAGGGAGCAATAATTTAGGGGGCTAGAGTGCCCGACAATCAATAGCCAATAAAGAGACCCGAGTCAGTGGCTTCTGAGTCTTTGGGCTGGAGAACTTAAAGAATGAGTTTCTCCGACAACAGAAAGGTGAGATTTTAGGAAGAAACTTAACGTAGACAGGAGAGAATGATTAGGAGAAAGGAAGCAGCTGGTCTCCTGCTCTTGGCTTCTGCCACGGTTGCCGTCTGTGGGGTGGGAAGAGGATTATAGCTAGTAGAAGTAACTAGAGATGGGCCTCGGACAGTTGTATCTGCTCCTGACACTGGCCCTGTGTTCTCTGCTTCCTGATCCTAGCCTCCAGCATTCTTTCTTATCACCAGGGAGCCACTCTGTCATACCTTCCCCACAGCGATGAACTGAAATCCTTCGAAATCGTGCGCCAAAATAAACCTTCCCGCCCGTTACTTCTGCCTGTTGAGTGCTTTTGTCAGGGTCTTAGAATAGTAACTGATGAAGTCATGTGTAAAAATGCTACTGGGTTTTGTATGTTGGTTTTTATGTTCCACTACAATACTACATCTGTCAGTTCTAACAGTTCTTCTTCTTCAGGGGTCTTGGAGATATTCCATATAAGATCATGTCATCTGGAAACAGGAATCATTTACCTCATTCCACTCATTTGGATGCCTGTTAGTTCCCCTGCATAATCACTCTGACCAGGATTTCTAGTATACTATTGGAGGGAAAGGAGTGTGGATGTCCTTCTCTTGTTCCTCTTTTTAGGAAACAACTTTCAACCTTTCACCATCTAATGTGACCTTGGCTCTAGGCCTGCAATGTGTATGGCTTATATTGGGTTAAGACACATTCCTCCAATACCTAATTTATTACAAGTGTTTTTTTTTTTTTTTTTGCAAAAGGTTGGATTTTTGTCAAATTTTTCTACATGAACTGAGATGGTCATATGATGTTGTCCTCAATTCTGTGCATATGGTGTATCATACTTATTAACCTTGCTGTGTTGAAATTGCCTCATATCCTGAGATGATGTCTACTTGGTTCTGGTGATCCATCTCATGTGCTGTTGGACTCAACTTCCCAGCATTTGATTGAGGTTTTTTGCCTTTATGCTTATCTGGGATAACAATTATGCTTTTCTTGTGGTATCTCTTTTTGATTTTATCATCAAGGTAATGGCTGGTCTGTAGAGATATCCCCTCTCTTAAATTTTTAAAAGAATTTGAAAATTATTGGAATCAGTTCTTTAGATGCTTGGTACAATTTGGTTACAAAGCATCAAGCTCTAGGCTTTTCTGAGATGTTTTGCTATTAATTTAATACTCTTATGAATTGTTGGTGTGGGGCAGGTTGGGTATGATAAGAACTTCCTTTCTCCTGCTGCTCTCAAATCCTCTTGGTCTTTGATTTCTGACCATTGTATTTGAGTTGGATTAAAGAACTACAGTTTTCCTCATCTGAAAAATATACATATAAATTTATTATAGAGCTTCTGGTCTCTCTGTATGTATGTATCCATCTATCCATCTATTATCTCTCTGTCATCTATCCAGCTATCATTTATCTATCATCTATCTATTTAATTACCATGTATCTATCATCTATCTAATATGTTTATCTATCATCTATTATCTGTCAATCTATCATCTAGCTATCATGTATCTGTTATCTATCTTTCTAGTATCTATCATGTATCTATCATCTATTATCTATCTATCTATCTATCTATCTGTCATTTATCACCTGTCTATCTATCTATCTATCTATCTATCTATCTATCTATCTATCTTTCAACTAGATATCCATCTTCAGGTATAGAAATTTTTGGCTATTATTTCTCTAAATATACTTATTTCTAAATATATTTCTCTAAATATACTTATTTCTCTAAATATACTTATTTCTTTGACTTCCTTTTTCTCTTTAGCTCATATAACTCAAATATTTAGTCTTTGATGCTATCCTATAAAGTCTCATAGGTTTTCTTGACTCTTTTTGCATTCTTCATTCTTAGTGGTTTTGTTTATAAATGTAATTTGTTTGTGCACAAAAATCAATTACTTTTATATTAAAACTTGTGGAAAACTTTTAGCTGCTAGCATGAAAATATGTGAAAGAGTATGTACATCTCTAAATTTTTGTTGTAGAATATTACTTTAAGGTGTGTTACTTTTGTTTATGTTGCATTTGTTTAACTCTGTGAAGCTGTGTTACTGTGCCTGTCTAAAACACCTGATGGTCTAATAAAGAACTGAACAGCCAATAGTAAGACAGGAGAAAGGACAGGCAGGGCTGGCAGGCAGAGAGAATACATAGAAGGAGAAATCTGGGAGGAAAGAAGAAGGAGGAACAAGAGAACAAGGAGAGGAAGATGCTAGGGGCCAGCCACCCAGCCACACAGCCAGCCATGGGTTAAGAGTGAAAGTAAGATTATAGAATTAAGAAAAGGAAAAAGCCCAGAGGCAAAAGGTAAACAGGATAATTTAAGTTAAGAAAAGCTAGCTAGAAACAATCCAAGCTAAGGCTGGGCATTTATAATTAAAAATAAGCCTCTGTGTGTGATTTATTTGGGAGCTGGGCAGAGGGGCCCCCAAAAAAGTAAAAAAAAATTAATTAATTTTTCTGAAAAAATATTTGAAGACAAATATTTTGTTTCCTTTTGTTAAGATAATAAATTGCCATAAACTCAGTGTATGAAAATAATACATATTTATCATCCTACTGTTCTGTAGGTCAGAAATCTGGCATGGGTCTCACTGAGTTTAAATCAAGGTGTTGATAAGTCTCTATTTGTTCATGGGGATCTAGGAGATTCTATTTCCTCTCCAGCTTTGAAACCATGTTCTAGGCTGTCCTGTAACCTCATTCTTCTGTTTTTAAAGTCAGAAACATCAAGCCAATTTCTCCTCATTTTGTCCTGAGTCTTTATTTCTTCTGATTCTGTTGGGCCCACCCTGGTAATCTTGCCATGTCAAAGTAAACTGGTAGACAACCTTAATTCTTATGTTATTCTGCCAACCACAATTCATGGTCAGATTCTCACCCATTTCTTCATTTTCTGGTATCACATGCTGTTAGTCTCTCTTGCCACATACACCAAGAAACATCCACTTGTTTTGTCCTCAGCAACAGAGCGTTTCTCTCTTATTCACCATACAAGCAGTTTATTGTGCACATAAATAAGCAAGCACCGTTAAGTGAAGATTGTTTTGTAATTTGAACCCCTTACATTGACCATCTTAGGCACGGAGCGCCTTCATTCTGTCTTTCAGAGCTGCACCTAAATCAGCTTGCTCCTTTATCACTTTCTCAGCGTGAATTCTTGCAACGTCTTCACTTACTCATGAAATCCTAAGGTGGCATTTCTATCCCCCTTCATTTAACAGCAGATGATACGATCTTGGCTAGTTTCTCCATCGTGAAATTCTTGTCTCTCTTGGTGTTTCTCTATGGCCTGGCTTTCCATCCCTCCCTGCTAACATTCTCAGGCTTCTCTGAAGACTCTTCTTCTGCCATGGCATCCATGTATTTTGCTGCTCTTTGGAATCCTGTCATGAACCCTAACATAAACCTGCATGCTCTTCCTAGTTTTTTTTTACCTCAGCTTTATTGTCATCTAAAGGCAACTGTTCCAAGTTCCTATCTCTAGCCAGACCCAGCTCCTTGACCTTCAGATTTGAAAAGGTTTCTACTGACAGAACTTCTCTGTTCCACAGATAACTTATTTTAGCATGCTAAACATCTGTAATTTAGCTTCTGTGCTTCAACCTACTTTCTTTCTCTTTCTTCCTCTCCTTTTTCCCCTTCTCAGAAAATGCCATAGCCAGTATTTGGTAGAACAAGCTGTCTTCAGGTCTACCTCCATTACTTATCATCACACTCTGTCCTTTCTCCTTCCTAACTGTAGTGTGGATCATCTATGTGGCCACTGCCATGTCTTGCTTGTCTGTCTGTTTCCAGTTTTGAGATCTCCTTCTCTTTCATGTCATTCCCCACCAAGGGCAAAGTGATTGACTTCCTTTGCTTCCATTAAATCCCTGATGCTGAAATAACAAAGGTGAGAGCAAGGAATGGTGTAGGGTATAGGAAAGTTAGAATTTTGAATTAGTAAAGGCACATGTGAGAATCCAACAATACAAGGAAGAGTAGCAACAGAGAGAAGATCAGAGTTCCTCCCTCATATAGACTAAGTTGACAAAGTAGCTCATGAAGAGGGACTTGGAAGAAGAGTCGGATGCAGCAATTGACCCAGTTTGGAAGAAATGTCATTTAAAAAATTCTATGTCCAAAGGCTCGCATTTAAAGTGAGTGTTTTAGCACATCAGTCCCTCTTACCTAGCGCCCCTGTTCTTGTTCAGTAGCAGAAAGAGTTCTATTGTGGAGCTAGAGTTGTACATAGGAAGCAGTGTACTGCTTCTGGACCCAACCTAGTAAGACCAGGCACAACTCTGTGTTCTGATATTAACTTGTGTTACTCTTAGTCTTGTTCAATTATTGCCTCTATTTCCTAGACTACTAAACTGAGATTTTACCCAGAACTTCTACAGGGTCCTTTCCAGTCCTAACACCCTACAGGAATAGTTGCTAAGCATCTCTTGACCAGAGCTTTGCCTTAACATAACTGGACTTACAAAAAACATCAGTGAGAGGTTAAGCCCATTGCATCTCTCACTAAATGAGGTAGAAAAACCTCAGGAGAGCCTTCAGTTTCCTGGAAAACTATCACTTAGAACAAGAATCTACTCCAGCTCAGTTGTGGAAGCTGCTTCTCCCTAAAAGCTTCTTCTCCCTTAGCTTCTTGCATATAAACTGCAAGCCTGGAATACAATCTATTCTCACAGAAGTGCAAATACCAGGGTCCAGCCTTAGAAACAGGGGTAAGAAGATGAAAGGCCTCACCTGTACCCTATGGAGAGCAGAAGACCTCCTAACTCGGAGTGGAAGACATACCCACAGAGGACTGGGAAGACTAGAGGGATGCAGCTGCAGAGGAGGCTGCACAGCATTTGAGCAGGTGAAGAGGAACGAGTGTGTGCAAGGTAACTTGCAGACTGTCATCAGGGTAGGGAACAGTTTGGGCAATGATAGAGCAAGGGGTAAAGCTATCTGAAGGAATGTGGATTTTTCCTGAAGCACAGGAATATGGTGGCTCAGAATAAGAGGGGCGGCTTAGGCTGAAGCCAAACAATAAATAGCTCCATATGCATGTCGGGGGACATTGGAATGACTCCTATGTGTCACAGCCAGGGTCAGGAAATCCTCTAGCAGGGAAGGAAATGAGGGGGGGACTTGGACTTCTTTCCAGGAGGACCATGATGGAAGCAGCACAGAGGATGGATGAGAGAGTCTGAGGGAGAGGTGACTGACGTGAACCACAAGCAAGGCACCTGCAAGGCAAGGAATGGGTTCACCCCACTCGGGCTGTTGGCAGGATGGGGTCAAATCCTATGTACATGGCATTGTATTTGCCTTTTTGGTGTGGTCAGCGGTAGATCCTGAACTGCAGAAAGGCTTTCTGGAAGTTGTACCAGAAGCGAGTTGACTCCCTAGGACGGTGCTGGCAGGTTTCAAACAGCAGCATTTATTATACAACTTAATGCTTTGCCACAGTCCTTTATCCCCTGTCCTCAGCGCACCTTCCCACATCAGACGTCTCACACAGTCCTGATCCAGCCTTGCCAGAGCTGTGGACATCCTGATACGGATATGCTATTCTGTTAGAATTAGGATTTTCTTTTAACGGGGAATAGCCAAACTAATGAAGTTTGAGAATCACATACGTATCCAGGAAGTCCAGGTCTAAGGAAAAACTTTAACTCAACGTTACTAGTTTCTTCCTGCTGAATTCCACTTCCTGTTCATACCAATAATCCCAACCCCTGGTGAGATGTGGCTGTCACCCTGAGAGGACAGCTCTGGAACATAATGGTATTTTCAGCTTTCTGTAGAAGAGTCCAGCTCCACTCAGCATCCTTCGCCTTCGGATCTCACAATGCTCCACAAAAGCAAAATTCACTGAGGCCCTCATTGTAACTGAGGCATTGTCCTCACTTATCACACTGATAAAAGAGAATAGAGGGGTTTCTTGGTCACCTGCCTAAGGTCAATGGCAGTGGCAAAACTGGAACACACCTCAGTTATTATCCAAATATCGACAGGCAGCTTTGCACTTTCTAACGAAGCTGAAGCAAGTTCATCAAACCAGACAAATGAAATTTCAAAGCAGGAGTTTAAGTGTGGATGCTCCACCAAACCACGCTTGGCCCTTCATGAAAGGACATGAACCACTTACCACCTCAATAGGTTAACGTCATTACATGTCAGTCCCTAAAAACAATAGGAGAAACAGTCAAACCCATAAGTAAAGCAGAACACCCCTGAGACAGAGGAGAGAAGGGAGACTTTAGTGTGTGTGTGTGTGTGTGTGTGTGTGTGTGTTGTTTGTTTTCATATCTTTCTTTTATTGAAAATAGATTCTTTTCTCATACAATATATTCTGATTATAGTTTCCACACCTCCCAGTTCCTCTCTACTTTCCCCTTCCCTCCCAATCCACTCCCTTTATGTCTCTCATTAGAAAAGAGATAGCAACCAAACATGACAAAATAAAATATGATAAGACAAAGCAAAAACTATCATATCGAAGTTGGACAAGTAACCCAACAGAAGGGAAAAAGTCCAAAGAGCCGGCACAAGAGTCAGAGACCCCCGTGTTCTCACAGTCAGACGTTCCATAAAAATAATAAGCTAATAGCTGTAACATATATGCCGAGGACCTGGTGTAGCCTCACGCAGACCCTGCCCTGTGCTTGCTGCTTCAGTCTCTGTGAGGTCCTATGTGCCTTGCTTAGCTGATTCAGAGGGCCTTGTTCTCATGGTGTCCTTCATCCCCTCTGGCTCTTGCATTGTTTCTGCCTCCTCTTTCATGGGATTCCCTGAGTTCTGAGGGGAAGGACTTGATGGAGACCTCCATTTAGACTCTCTCTTTCTCCCCACATAATGTCTGGCTGTAGGTCTCTGCATCTGTTCCCCTCTGCTGCTGGAGGAAGCTTCTCTGACGACAATTGATTAAGGCACTGAGCTATGAGTATGGCAGAATGTTATTAGATGTTATTTTATTAATTTTTTTTAGATCAACAGTGTTTGGTTTGACCCTAGGTCTCTGGGCTATCTAGTCTCTGGTTCTTGGTTACTATGGGTTCCTTCCAGTGGAGTGGGCCTCAGGTCAAACCAGACATTGGTTGGCTACTCCCACAAATTCTGTGCCATTGCCCTAGCATATCTTGCAGGCAGGTCACAGTGTAGGCAAGGTTTTGTGGCTGGGTTGGTGTCCACATTTCTCTTTCGGTAGCCTGTAGAGTGCCCTCCCTCACCAAAGAGCCTAGAACATAGGGGTGAAGGCTCCATGTAGACACCAGTTCCAATTCTCCATGATCAATGAGTTGTATGGTGGTGTCCTCAGGAATACACACCCCCACCTCCCACTGTCAATTTGCAGAGAGTAATCTTTTGTCTTAGCAACAGCCTGGGTTGTTTGGGAATGTCCATGGGACCTCCTTGGCCAACAACTCAATTGAATGCAACCTATGGAAGCATCTGGAAGCCTCACTTGGCTACAAGAGCTGGCAGTTGAGACTCCATAAGAGAGAGAGAGAAGGCTTTAAAAGAATACTCATCAGAGAAAATGAAATGTAAACTATTATATAGACATATGTATATAAAACATTTACATACAATATATACACAAAACAGTACAATTTTAGATATAAAATAGAATGGCTTAGTTACTCAACAAGATTGTTGAAAATATAGTATGGAATTCAATAATTATCTTATAAGATTTAATTTTAAAAGATTTAATACCTGTAACAGGTTTTCTTGGACCCCCAGTCCCTAAATCATGGCATGAAGACTTCTTATTAATTATGAATGCTCCACCTTACCTTATGCTTGTCCCACTAGCTCTTATAACTTATTTTAACCGTTTGTCTTCATCTATGTTTTGCCTCAGGGATTTTTACCTTTCTTTTATTCTGTATGTCCTACTTTTCCTGCTTCTTCTGTGTCTGGCTGGCCCCGGGTGTCTCCCTCTCTTTCTCCCTTGTTCTCTCTTCTCACTTGAACCTAGATTCCTCCTCCTATTTATTCTCTCTGCCTGCCAGCCTAGCCTATCCCTCTACTGCCTAGCTATTGGTTGTTCAGCTTTTTATCAGACCAATCAGGTGCCTTAGGCAAGTAAAGCAACCCATCTTTACATAGTTAAACAAATGCAGCATAAGTAAATGTGACACATCTTTGCCTAGTTAAAATAATATTCCACAACAAATACCATAAATAGTAAGCCAACTTTCTATGAGGATATATAAAAGAATGCATTTTAAAGGTTATTTTATAATTATGATGAAATCCATGCTTTAAAATATGTTCCTGGAATAGACATGTTGAAAATGGTAGGGAACTCACGTAATGAAGAAATACCTTTTGGAGGGAAAAATCCATTTCTTCAAATTAAGCAAACACTTACTTATAATTGGATATATAAGAGGAGATAGTAAAATACATTTCAGAAACAATCATCTGTGCATAAAATTGACATAGTAGGATGGAGTACAATATGACTTCACTAAAACACATGCACCACTCTTGGAGAAGCAGCAGAGTTTAGAATTCCAAGACATAACTTGAAATTCGTTACTTTTTCAAACCAGAAGATAAAGGAGAGAGATGAATACTGATTCGACTTACAGGGTAGAATGGAGGTTGACAAAGTTTCACTAAAATTTTGGTATTTGCTTCATAGACTGATAGAATTTGGATAAAAAGAAAATGTTAACTTCTTAATTTCACTTATTTCTGACCTTCTAATTTTAAAGGTATACATTCATTATTTATGGTGCTGCCTTCCATTTCCATTCATCTAGGTTATAAGTGGTGCATATCCCCCCATACCACCTTCTCATCCTCTTTTTCTCTGTATCTATGTAAAACCTAGAAACCACATATGAGAAAAATACATGTAATATTTGCCTTTCTGAAACCAGCTTAATTTATATGTCCATCTCCAGTTTGCCTGCAAATGGCATAACCTTGTTCTTTATGGCTGAAAACAATGCCACTATGTGTCTCTGCTGCATTTTCTTTATCCACTCCCTAGTTGTTGGAAATCACGGTTGGTTCCATTCCTTGGCTATCTTGAATAGTGTTGCAGTAAACACTGATGTGTGGATGTCTCTGTGATGTGCTTTGCAGAAATCAGAGCAGCAGGCTCAGGAAAGAAGCTGACCTGAACTTTTCCTTCATAATTGAGCTTTTCTAGGAGATCCTTGCAATTGCAGGAGCCATGATTGAGCCTTGAGATTGAAGACTATCAGACAGGACCATGTATTATAGCAGAGGCAGCATGACCAAGCCTTGAGATGGAAGAGTATTACAGACATTGTAGAAACATTAGGAGACATAGTTGTCATGGATAGCATTGCAGGGGAGGAAAGACCAGGTTTGCAGAGAAACCCTCCAAACAAAGCAGATATTCTGACTTTTATATCTTTGAGGGGGGGCTGGGTTTTGTCCCACCATTCACCCAAAATCTGTATCATAGTAAAAAATGTCATTGTATTAAAGAACAAACTACAGGGAACTGTGGCCTGATTTCAACAGGCTGTAGATCTGATTTCTCAGAGAACTTGACATCTTAAAGTCACTGGTCTGTGATCTAACAATGACTGGAGTCCTTTGAATAAAAAATCCCAGAGTGGCAGCGGGGTCATAATGGTAGGTCTATTTTTAGTTTTCTGAGAAGCCTCCATACTGATTTCCTTAGCATCAGGACAAGCTTACATTCTCACCAGCAGTCTATGAAGGTTCCTTTCTGCCCACTCTTTGTTAGCATTTGTTGTGATTTTTTTTTTTAAATCACTACCATTCTGATTGGGGAACATGGAATCTCAATGTGATCTTTATTCAGACTTATTCAATGCCTAGTGAGGTTAACATTCTTTCATGTGTTTATTGGCTATCTGTATTTCATCTTTTGAGAGCTGTCTGTTCATTTTACTAGACTATTTATTGATTATGTGGTTTGATTCATTGATATTTAGTTTTTTATTTTTCTGCATACTATAGATATTAGTCTTCTGTCCTTTGTAGAGCCAGCAAAGATTTTTCACCCATTCTGTAAGTTATGGCTTTACTTGGCAGTACAGATACTTTTTAATTTCATGAGATCCACTTTAGTGATTGTTTGTGTTTCCTGAGCAACTGGAGTCTTATTTAGAAAGACCTTGCCTACTTTTAAATGTTTCACAACTTTTTCTAACGGTTTTGAAGTTTCAGGCCTTATGTTAAATTCTTTTGTTTATTTGGAGTTACTTTTGTATAGGGTGAGAAATAAGGATCCACTTTCTTCTTCTATATATGGTTAGCCAGTGATCCCAGAACCACATATTAAAGATGCTGTCTTTTCTCCGAGGTATATTTTTGGCATCTTTGTCAAAAACCAAGTGATTGTACATGTGTGAGTTTATGTCTATATATTCTATTCCCTTTCACTGATTTATGTATCTGTTTTGTGTCATTTGCATCCTATTCTTGTTACCATGGCTTGGTGTATTAGGGCAAAATACACAGGGAAAATTATAGGGGCAAGGTAAGAGAAAGGAGACCCTTACCTTGAAATCTGATTGAAGCCTCTTGCCAGCTAAGAAGAAAAAAATCCCAGAACAATTATCATTTTCTGTGAAGGTTGCCAATACAGAAGTAACACTCCTATGATGGTTAGTTTTAGATATTAATTTGATGTAAGGTAGAATCATCTGGGAAGATAGTCTCAATTGAGAGATTGTCTAGATCAGGTTGACCTGTGGACATGTCTCTGGGGGACTCTCTTGATTTTTAATTGAAATAGAAAGACCCAGTCCAGAGAGGGGGCACCATTCACTAGACATGTGACCCAGGGCTGTATAAGTATAGAGAAGGGAGTAAGCAGGAGTAAGCATGCATGTTTAATTCTTTCTACTCTCTACTGTGGAAATGACTAGTTCCTTCAAACTCCTCCCTAGACTTTCCCTGCAATGATGGAGCATAACCCGGAATTGTACAGCAGAATAAGCCCTTTCTCTACTGGGATGTTTTATCACAGAAGTACATCGGACACAGCACCCAGCTGAAACTGATCTGGAAGCCTCCTCCCTGAGGAATAGCTTTCATAGTACCAGAGGCATCACGAAAGCTTTCAATGGGAAAGAACAACCAAGAGTTCCATCCACGACAGCAGCATGGCATGGTAGTGGCACAAAGGCTTTGGTGGTAACCAAAAACTCTCTAGTTAGACTTAAGACTCACCCAACAAGGGAAATCATGCCTGGAACTGAAAACCTAGCCAACTACCCAGGGCTAGTGAAGTCATGGATCTTGAAAGTAAACCTACAACCACCGTTTTATTAAACCAGCCCAATTCCTAACCACATTCTGTTTATTTGTTCTTAAACTCACAAAGGAGTGTGTGTGGTCTTCACCCCCGTATCAAGGAAACTTCTCTTGGCAGTAGACAGAAACGACCACAAAAACCACAAGTCAAAATGCAGAGTTGTGGGTATCCCAGCACAAATAGATACATCTACAAAACAGCTCAAGGAACATTGCAGAAAATGGGGTACAAGGAAAAAAAGATCCAGATCAGGGAGTTTTCTGTGAGATTGTATCTCCGAGTAATGGAAGAAGCTACACCCATGAAGTCTCACCAGCATGACTGCTCAAACATGAGCTGAACAAGGACAACTATAACAGACATGCTAACGTGGATGGTGAAACACACAGGACCTCAACCTTACACCAAAAACTATAGGCAACTAAGGAATGCTGAGAGCTGGAGAAATAGTCTTTCCCAGGGAAGAGCACTCCAATTGGTTATTGAATACCAAGTGTTCAGCCCTGAAAACATACATACAAATAACATTATATAGACTGACCATGCTGTATTTATGTGCTTAGGAATATGCATGTGTGTATGTATATATGTATGTATACATTTATGCATATATGCACATAGCAACAATTAATAAAAAGGAGTGCATGAATTAGAAAGGGAATGAGGAGTAGTATGTGAGGGAGTTGAAGGGAGGAAAAGAAAAAGGGAAATGATGTAATTCTATTGCAGTCTGGTAGAATTCAGTGGTGAAGCTATCTGGGCTTGGGCTTGTTTTGGTTGGGAAGTTTTAAGTTGTAATCCTAACTCCTATCTCATTGTTATAGCAATCTCATTGATGTTTAAATTTCTTATCTAATTTTGATTTAATTTTTGGCTGGTCCGATGTGAATGTTCTGTTTGAACTTTCTTATTAATTAATCTTTGTCACTGTCTGAATGTTCAACTTCCTGTTCTGTCTTCAAGCAACTTATCTTCTGCCCTTACCCTTGACCCATTCTGTTGGTGATGCTTCCCGTGGAGCTTTTACTTGACCTACTGCATGGTTCATCTCAAGTATTTCAGTTTGGTGTTTATTCAGTATTCCCATCTTTCTTGATTTCCACTTTCACACCCTATGTTCACCTCCTTATTACATTCCACTATTTGTGTGTGTGTGTGTGTGTGTGTGTGTGTGTTCTCCTGCAATTAATTCTTGAGACTATACATAAATTAATGTACACAGCTGTGTTCCAGTAAAAACTTTATTTACAAAAAGAAGCAGCAGGTTGGAATTGGCCCAGTAACCTCCCTCCATCTCCAACTGTTTTCCTCTTCTTTATAAAGACTTAGAAAAAAAGCTTTTGATTTTGGTATTTTACTATGTATAAGGAAATTTTTGATTGTGTTTTTTCCCTCAAGTTGTCATTAGATCAACTAATTTATGAAAGGATTGTACCAGTTAAAGATATCACAATAACTGAGGAGGGAATTGGCAAGACCATGGAAACAGTGGTCCTGGCTGACGATGATCACATCGTGGATGTATTTCAATAGGAGAAGCAACTTGCATGAATGTAGGACCCGAGGGGAAGAAAGGATTGAAGATGGTTCCAAGGACTTTCACCCACTAGATAATGGCAGTCACTGTGTTTTTATAATTAATTACATTTATTGAGCTGACCTTCATAGCCTGCAATAAAAGATGCTTTGTCCACCATTAGATTTGCATATTACTGCTTCATGAAAGAATGTGGCGCTCTGAACCTGAACAATGCATTCCCAGGGAATTGTGCTTTAAGAATCTTGTCATTTATTGTCATCCCAAAGGCAACCTTCAGTTCTGGTTTTCTTCATCTTCTCATGGAGATGTATTGGCTGGTCAAAGCTCTCAGAGATGTAATGCTAAGGAGAATCTTCACCCCAGTGAACGCAATCAGGCTACTGACCTCTTCATTAGACTCATCAATAGTCCACAGGACTAGCACACTTACTCAATAAAGTGAGTCATAATTATTTGCATTCTGCTTTGACACAAGGATCATTCACATAAAGTCATTGCTGCATGACTTTCTCAAGATGATCACAGGCTGTTGTTACGTGATGAAACTTCTTAGAGAATTTAAATGATTCTAAGTTAAATTTTGGGGTCCAAGAGCATGCTCTTTGATTTAACTGAAAAATAAATTGGATATGGGAGTCCTGTAAAACAATTCAACTTCAATATACCAAAGGGCCAAACAGTCGGATAGAGATTAGTGTGGTATAACTTAACACAGTGAGCCAGCCTGAATGTATTGAGAAATTTTGCCTTTCAAATTTTATTTACTTTAAATGTATATATAGCAGGAGAGCTGGCTCAGTGGCTAAGAGTGGTACTGCTCTTCCAGAGGACCTGAATTTGGCTCTGGCAGCCACATCTGGTGACTAATGATTGATTACCTGTATTCCAGCTCCAGGGAATTCAATGGCCTCTTCTTGCCTGCAGAAACCCACCCACAAATATACATATATACATAATTTATAAAGTTAAAATTAGTTTTAATTGACACATAAAAACATACAAAGTACACAAATTGATGGAGTACCAAGCGATGTTTTGATACGCGTTTACATTGCATACTGTTTAGCTCAGGTTAAATATATCGTCTAAAATATTTTTCATTTCTTTAGGTTGAAAACTGAAAATCCATCTACATGTTGGCAGCTCTTGGTAAGTTTTGATATCTGTAGTACTAGCTAAGCACACATCAGAACTTTCTTAGTGGTGTTTCAACATCCATCCCTCGACTTCCACGCTCTGTAGCCTCCGTTAACCATGGTTCTACTTTCCAAATTCTATGACATCACGTGTTTTTCTTTTTGTGGTTGTTTTCTTCAACTCCATGTGTGAATGCGATCATGCAGAGCTTGCTTTTCCAAGCATGTTTGATTTAATTTAACTTAATGAGCCTTAATTGCATCTATTAATGCAAATGATACATTTTCATTCTTTTTATGGCATTCAAGTTTGATGGCACTGCATTGTATATGGGCACTGCACTTTATTCATTAATCAGATGAAGGGCACGCTTACTGTTTCCATTTTCCCAATATCATGAATAGTTTTTCAGTGACCAAAGATGTCCAGACATCCCTTTGACTGTGACTTTATACTCAGTAGTATTGGTTCCATGAAACTGAGTCACCCTGTGTTGTGGATATGTTTAGAATCGCAATGGCATACAATTGTTTTGCAGCTACTGTAATTATGTTGCTTTCTTGATTTTTTTTCAGCTGTTTTGCTCTTAATGCACAGAAATCATCTTAGTTTCTGTCTGTTGATGTTTATGTCTTGCAACTCAGCTGAATCACTATGTTAACTCTAATAAACTTTAGTTCATCATCGGGGTGTTCTAGTTTTCTAGTATATAAAATAACGTTGTCTGGAAACAGTAACAACTTGCCATTCTGCTCTCCCACCTACATGTCCTTTGGTTCTGTCTCTAGTACTACTTCTCTGTCCAGGATGTCCAGGATTATGCTAAGTGTGCAGTGAAAGGGATTATCTTTGTGTCTTTGTCATGCCTCATGTCCTAGAGAGTGGTCAGGTCTTCTTGCTGCAGTTTGGTGCTGTTCAGAGCGTCTTAGATATGACCTTTTATCATGCTGATGTGTGTAAACTTCTATATCAACTTGTTGAGAGGTTTTGCCATCCACGTTGATGACTTCCATTGAATGTTTTTCTACAGGTACAAAGTTACCATATGGTATTGTCCTCTGTCGTATTGGTGTGGATTATCAGATTTCTTAATTTGTATATGTGGAATTGTTCTTGTACTCGTGATGAACCCTGCTCGATTACAGTGGATAATCTTCTTAATGTTGCTAGTGAATTTTTTAAAGGATGTTTACGTCAAGAGTCACCTGTTTTTATTTCTCAGTTTTTAAAAAAAATGGGTCCTTGGATTAAAGCAGGGTGTTGATGTTCCTCTACCATCTATATTAGAACCCATTTATCCGTTTAGAGCTCATAATTGTAGGTCTCTCAGGTATTCAGTGCTTAAAGACATCCATCCATTATATCTTACTGCGTCGGTCCCTTGCAGTGACTTCTCGAGATCTTACAGCTTTTGTCTTCAAGTCCATTTTATGAGCTGTAAGGGCAGATGTTCCTGCTCACTTTTTGCGTGTGTTAGCGTGGAATGTTATTTATATATGTTCACTTTCAGGTTCAGTATGCTTTTCCTGGTGTCAGTCATCGCTTGGTCTCATCCTCTTATGAATTCTTCCAGTCAGTTTCTTTACCAGAGTGCATAGTCCATCCATTGGCATGCAAGTTATTACTGGCACATGATTACTCTGACTATAAATATTTATATTTATTATATTTATTTAATTATTATAACCTTTGTTGTCCTTTCTTTCATATTAATCCTTTTTCTTATATTCATGTTAATGATTTTCTGTATCAATACTTTATTTTATATATTTGCTGTTCTGATACTATTTGTATTATCTCCTGCTTTTTTTTATGGTATCTGCCTTTCCTTTACTTCTGGATACAGAACTCTCATAAGCATCTCTGCCAAGGCCAGTATGGCTGTCATGGTCCCCTCCATTACGCTTGCCTAGGAAGGTCTTTGTGTGTCCTTCGCTGCTGAAGGACAGCCATGATGGATACTGTATTGGGGCTGGCAGTTCTTTACCTCTAGGACTCAGAGTACGTCATTCCATTCCCTCCTGGCCATCAGGTTTGTGCTGAGAAATTTGCTCTTAGTGCCACAGGGATGCTATTAAATGTGACAGCGCTTTTATATTGCAGAGCTTACACTTTATCCCTTTTCATATACTTGTGACGATTTGACAATATGCTATAGCGAACACTTTTTCTATATGGGGTCCCTTGAGGATTCTGGTGATGTAGAAGCTTGTTCATTTGATGGTGCCTCGATTATCTTGAGTGCTCCAATTCCTTTCATTTTTCTTGTTCTCTTTGTGTGTGTGTGTGTGCGTGTGTGTTTCTCTGGGACATTTTGAAGGACTCGCCTTCAATTCACAAATTCTTTCTTCCACTTGATCTAGTCTGTGTTTGAGGCTCTCAGAGCCTTGTTTGTTTACAGCTTCTTCACTTCCAAGTTTTCTACCTGTCCTTCCAGAGCTTTGTTGCTAAACTTCTCATTCACATCCTTTTAAATTTTTTATTTATTTCGTCCATATTGACTTGGAGAGGGTGCCTATGCCTAGAAAAATACTCTAAGATTTGTGCCTCTGGTGAATTAATAATCTCTCTCATTTTTATGAGGTGGCCTTCTGAGTGGCTTTCTTCAGAAACTGTGTCTTGAGAATGCCAACATTTTATGCATTTGGTTATGTTTCCATTTAGGTACCGCAGTGCGGTCTCTTAGTTTCTTGAGTTGTAATTAATGACTTTGGGCACAGCTCTTACCACTGTGAGTTGGAGGGACCTCTTTCTTTATGATCCATGCAAGCAGGGACACTACCATCTTAGGTGGGTGTGGTATACCCAGCAGGGGGTATGGAGTTTGGATGTGTGGAGTGCTCATGGTTTAATAACGTCTATATAATGGGAACAATGGCCCCAATGGGGCCATGCAGGATATCTTGGGCAGTGTAAACTCTAACTCTGCTATTAGCAAGGCACTCTGGGAGCCGCAGCAGTGGTGAGAAGGTTGAAGCATGTCTCCTTTAAACTGGCAGTGGTACAGACCCTGACACGGTAGGATCTGAAGCAACCCCTCTGTGGTGGTCAAGCCCGCTCTGATGTGTCAGATGTGCTGGCTAGTGTTCATGTCAACTTGATACAAGATAGAGCCATCTGAAAGCAGGGGATCTCAACTGAGAAAATGTTTCCATAAGATCCAACTGTAGGCAAACCTATACGTAATTTTTTTAATTAGTGATTGATGGGGGGGGGGTGTCCAGCCAATTGTGGGTGGTGCCATTCCAGGGCAAGTGGTCCTGGGTTCTGTAAGAAAGCAGGCTGAGCAAGCCATGAGAAGCAAATCAGTAAGCAGCGTTCCTCTATCACCTCTCCAGCAGCTCCTGCCTCTAGCTTCCTGCCCTGACCTCCCCCAGTGATGGACTTATAAGATGTAAGGTAAAATAAACCCTCTCCTCCCCAGGTTACTTTGGACTATGGTATTTTATCACAGCAATAGGAACTCTAATTAAGACACCAGATTCGGGGCAACAGTGGGAACCGTGGCATTCTTCTCTGCAAATTCTGGCAGCAGTGCACATCTGGGGTGCAGCGGGACAGCTGGCATTTCTTTTGGTCCTTTTAGCATAGCGTCTAGGTATGGAGAAACAGCTGCAGTTATGGAGTCACTCAGGGTCTCAGAATGTACCAGCCGTGGGACACCAGTGGTAGCCATGACCTCACCTCTCCCTGCCCCTAGCACGGGCAACCACAGGCATCTGAAGTGGATATTATGGGAGGGGGTGGTGGAAACTGCAAGGATTCCTGTCTTCAGTCCTAGTGATGATATTGGTACACATGTGGTTGGCCTTAGGTCTCAGTATCAAAGCACCTAATATCTGCTGACTTCCTAGAATGGTGGCCTCTGTTCCCCTCTGTGCCACACAATTGTCCCCTACAGTCACTCACAAAGCATAGACTCTCTAAGCCAGTGCAATGAATGTCTGTGGAATACCAGATCTGAGCATCTGCAGGAGGTCCTGACCCACAGAATAGCATCAATTCAGATACTGTCTCATGTCTGCAGAAGGTTTCTGGCAACGGTAGCCTGGGAAACCACAGAGATGATGGGGCATCCTTTTCCAAAGCAAAGACTGTACAGATTTCAGGTTGTTTACCTGAGCAGCAAGCCAGCACAGAATGAAACTGTCCCATAGCTAGGCTTGCCAGAAGCCATGCTGACACAGTGCTGGGACCCTCCCATTCATTGCCACTCTACAAAGGAGATTCTCCCTCTCTCTGGGCTGGGAGACCAGTGTGGTGATTGCTAGGATATACAGATTTCTTCTTTTTCTATACGATTGTCTGAATCTTAACAGTGTCCATTCTCTCTTCAATGTTTTCCTTCCAAATGCAGCTATAGGTAGTTTACTCTGGTGGTTCTCTGTGGAGGAGGATCCAGTGCTGGGCGCCATCACTCAGCATCTGCTGGGGGTCCTGACCATAGAATACCTTCTCCTATAGCCACTGTAGGTCTTCTCTATTTGCTTTGTATATGTAGATGCTTCCATAGTTAAGTGTATCTAAAAACATTATTTTCTTCTGCTGACTGGCTCCTTTATCATTGTATAGTAACCTGCCCTGTTTCCTTTTTAAGTTGCCTTTATGTGAAATCTACTTTTGTCTAGTTTAAATATGGTTATTCTTGCATTCTTCTGTGTTCCATTTACTTGAAATCGATTCTTCCAAACTTCCACTGTTCATCACACATGTCCTGAGATGTCAAAATTTTTCAAACAACACTTTATTTGGGTCTTTTATTATTTTTTTTCAGTCTCTGATTTTTATTAGGGGATTCAAACCAGTTACTTTGATGGGTTAGATCTTACTATTGCCATTTGTCATGTGTGTTCTGGCTTTTGTTCTTGTAATTCTTTTCTATTCCTTTTTTTTTTCCATTTCTTGTAGTTGTCCATTGATGTTACATGTTGTTTTTTTTTCTGATTGTTTTCCTGCCTCATTATCTTCAGTGTGCCTATTACAGGTTTTGCTTTGTCAGCCCAATAAGCTTATGAATGACAGGAGGGAATTTAACATTGATCATAAGTATAGGAGGAGAAACAACAAGAAGACAGGGAAAATAATAATTAAAACATATACTCTGGGTCTGTAAAATGTCTCTGTGAGTTTTAAATGTGCTTGCCACAAAGCCTAACAACCTACATTTGATCCCCAAAACCACATGGTCAAAGGAGAGAATCAATTTCTGCAAACTGTCCTCTGACCACCCCCATGTATGCTATAGCACATCCTTACACACACACACACACACACACACACACACACACACACACACACAATGTGAAACAGTTACACTCATATTCCATTGCTCTACGTATTTTGAATAATTGTTCTACTTTCAACATTATCTTACTTATCTATTAGCATAGTTACTTTGAAATTGTTTTTAGTCTTTGTACTTCAGCTATAATAGTTTGATTGCTATGCTTACAATATTGAGCATGCTGAATTTTTCTATAACCAGTCATGAGTTTTATACATTCCCATGTTGGTTGGTTGTTCCTTACTCACCGATGACTCTTACTTTTGGCTTGAAGAACTTCCTTCAGCATTTCTTACAGGCCACATCTGGTAGTGATAAATTGTCTGGGGCTCTCTTTATAATCTTCTTTACTTGCAAAGGGCTTCTGTGAATATAGCATTCTTGCTTGGAAGGTGTCCTCTAGCTCCCTACCCCCACACCTATTTATACTTTATCTCACCCTGCTCCTTCCTGGCTGATAAGGTTTCTGCTGAGCTCTGCTGTCAGGTAAATTAAGACACGTTATTTCTTTTCTCCTGCTTTGAGACTCCTCTCTGTATTTTGAAAGCCCGATTATATCTTGGGGTAGACTTGGTTGAGTTAAATGTGACTGGTGACCTTTAACTGTGTTTTGCCTGGATATCTTCATCTCATTCTAGGATTTGGGACGTTCTCTGTCATGTCTTGGAACAAGCTTTCTACCTCTTTGGTATTCTCACGTAACTTCAAGATATTTGCTTTTTTAATTTAATGTCAAGATTCCCAGACGCTGTCTCCTTCCTTCCTTCTCCATTTTTCTTCTCCAAATGTGTTTTCAAGCGGCCTATTTTTGTGCTGATTCCTCCCTTTGACCTAGACGGCTAGTGATAACTTCTAGACACTTTTTATTCCATTTACTGTACCTTCCAGTAGGAGGATTTTTTTAAACAATTGTTATTGTGAAGGGGGCATGACACAGTCTGTGGACAACTTTGTGGAGCTGCCTCTTTCCACTCACCTTTGTGTGGGTTCTGGGGATTGAACTCAGGTCGCCAGGCTCGTGCAATAAGTTCTTTACCTATGGAGTCATTTTTGATGGCCCCACTATGAGGAGGATTCTTATTTGATTTTTTTTTTTTTTTTTTTTTTGCAAATTTCAACCATGTCTGTTAAGTTTCTCTTGTAACCGTACTTTTTCCTGTTTGTGAAAGTTCATTTTGTCTACTTAAACAGTCAATCGTTCAATCACTGAGATTTTATTTTGCCCTTTTGGTGAGGTCACAGCTCCTTGAAAGTTCCTGGTGCTGGTTAGCAGGTGGTGAGACCTGCACCTTCCAGTCTTCACAATCTGGATTTGGGTTTTGCTTTTGTTTCATTTCTGAGACAGGGTCCATGTAGCCCAGACTGGCCGGTGGTCTTACATTTATTTACCAGTGCTGGGAATACAGTCATGATCATTTATTTATTTTTACCCATCCTTCCAGAAATTCTAGACAGGCTGTATATTTTTCAAGCCTGTGGCCACTGCTGATAGTTCATTGGATGGTACCCCAAATGGGGTCTGCACTGAGTCTGTGGTCATTGTGCTCACTGCCATAGAGAGTAGTCGGTCACAACTGTAACTTTGCTGTTCCAGATAGTTTCAGAAGTAGCCGGTCCCCTAAAACCTCTGCCTGGCCTGAGAGTCAACAGTCAGCAGCCCTGCTCAGGTGCTGTGGGAATCCGCTTTATTATGTGGCCTCCGTACTACAAGGCTGAATTCACCCAGGGCTCACAGACACCAGCAGCTCCCCAGCAGAAGCAGGGCCCACACTGCTATGTTTGCCTGGTGCTCAGGCATATTCATGGTCAAGATCATTGTGGTTGCCTAGAAGCAACACTGGTGAGAATACAGATGTTCCTTTGGGGCTCCATGTGACACCAGAGCAGGTTCAGGGACCTCATGTATGAGCTCTGGCTCAGGGCCAGGGACATTGGGCTCTGCTGAATGCTGGGTCTCACCAGGGTGGGCCTGGCCTAGCACTGAATTCCAAGGCCAAAATCTGTGCATACTTCTCTGACCTATAATACCCTTGTACTTGGATTCTTTCTCCACATGGTACTGCCTGAGGCTGAGTGAGGGGTCCTAAGACATCAGGCTAATGTGACTGCAGAGGCTCCATTTATGGCCTGGGAACATATATCATGTGCTCAGGACTAAGTCCAGGCCTGCAGTTTATTATCTGTCCTTCCCCCAAGTAGGAGGCATCTCTCTTCATACTGCTATGCTTAAAGAAGGGGCCGAGCCCGGCGTTGGTGGCACACGCCTTTAATCCCAGCACTCCGGAGGAAGAGCCAGGCGGATCTCTGTGAGTTCGAGGCCAGCCTGGGCTACCAAGTGAGCTCCAGGAAAGGCGCAAAGCTACACAGAGAAACCCTTTTTAAAAAACCCAAAAAAAAAAAAAAAAAAAAAAAAGAAGGGGCCGAAAGGACAGCAGCCCTTTCTTTCCTGCCTCCTTCAGCGCAGCTTTAATTATGCTAAGAATCAGGAGCTGTGCTCTCACCCTGTTCTCTTAGCTCTTGGGAAGATGGTTGAGTGTTAGGAGCTGCACACACGGGTACCTGTGCAGAGGCTGGCATGGCATGGTCTAACCCTGCCGCCATCTTAATCTGTCTTTCAGTCATTTTGAAGTACACAGTGCATAGGTCTTACACGTTGTGTTAAATTTTACTTTTAGGTATTCCATGTTTTAGAGGCTATCAGGATGGAATTTATAAAATTTTCAACTTTGCATTGGCCTCCTAGGACCTTCCTGCACTCACTGATTCATTCTGAAGAGTGAGCAGGGTTTTCTAATTGATACAGTCATGTCACCAGTAATGAAAGGTTTTAGCTTTTTTGACTGTCTAGCTAGTTCTCTTTCTGGCCTCATTGCAACAGTTAGAACTCTTAGTACAGTTGAAGAGAATGTGTATCCTTGTAACGACCTTCCATCATTAAGTGCTGTATCACCTCCGGGATGTTCATCGATGCCTTTGCTACATTAAGGAGTCTCTATGTTACTGTTTACTGAGAATTTTATCATGGACAGATGTTACTTTGTCAAATGCTTGTTCTCCATTAAATGATGGTGTTTTTCTTCTTTGACAACATGGTCATCTACACTGGTATTTGCACGTTAAACTGACCTTACAATCCTGCAATAGACTTCATTTGGCCATGAATTTGTTGTTCATTTGTTAAGAATTGTTGCTTCTATGCTTGGAAGATATTGAGCTATACTTTTGTTTTCTTGCCTGGTTTTAGTTGCAGGATAATGCCAGCTTCAGAGCATATGTTGGGAAAGTTCCAGTCATCACTCTCCTGTTTTTGTGTAGAATTTGGTATTATTTGTTTCAGTGTTAGACAGGATTTGCCAGTGGAACCATCTGGATCTATTTCTTGAAGGAAGGTCTTAAGTCATATGTTCTATTATGAATTGATGTAGATATTCAAGTGTTAGTCACTTTTGTTAATTTGTATCCCTCAAGTATTTTGCTCTTCATCTAGGTCAGGCATTGACAAACTGTTTCCCAAAGGTCAAATAAGGCACATTTCATGCTCAAAATAGTCACATTAATTTGTCCATATGCTTTATATGACTGATCTTCACTATAATAATAGAGTTGAGTAGTTACAAGAGAGATAGCAGGATCCACAGCATAAAATATTTATTCATTGGTTTAGAGGTTGAATAAATGTCTATTGTTAGGTGTTGTGGAATATTATTTTAAGGTGTGTTACATTCGTCTATGCTGCGGAATATTTCTTTAATGACGCAAAGATATGTTGCATTCTTTTATGTTGCATTTGCTTAACTCTGTGAAGCTGTGTTACTTTGCCTGTCTAAAACACCTGATTGGTCTAATAAAGAACTGAACAGTCAGTAGTGAGATAGGAGAAAGGATAGGTGGGGCTGGCAGGAAGAAAGACTAAAAAAGGAGAATCTGGGAGAAGAGGATCTAGGAACAAGAAAAGAAGAAAGAGCAAGAAATCAAGGAGAGGAGGACAGGACACTAGGGGCCAGCCACCCAGCCACACAGTCAGCCACAGAATAAGAGTTAAAGTAAGATATACATAAGTAAGAAAAGGAAAAAAGTCCAAAGGCAAAAGGTAGATGGGATAAGTTAAGTAAAGCTGGCAAGAAACAAGCCAAGCGAAGGCTGGACATTTATAATTAAGAATAAGTCTCTGTGTGTGATTTATTTGGGAGCTGGGTGGTGGACCCCCAAAATACCAATGAGCAAAGAGCCAAAAAAGCAAAAACAACTAACAACAGTTAGGCTTGAAAGAAAGGCATGCACCAGGACTGAAGTGGGCTGTATCACCTCGTGTAGGTGGCAGGAATCTGGGGAGACTTCTCTTCATGACTTTGTTTCAAACAACTGTTAACACCTTCACAAGTAGGCTGGTTCTCCTCAGAAAAATAAGCGGCCTGAGTCATTCTTTATTCCCTTCTGCCTTGGGGCAGCCTACGTTTAGGTGAAGACACAAGCTGTATGTAACTCCTAGTTCTTATTTTGATGCACAGATCTCATTTTTAGAGAGATTGAAGAGTTTGCTTCATATGACCCTAAGTTTCCAGCTTCCTGACAGCTCTCACTGGGGACATCAGCCACAAGGTCACAGATCAGGGAGCTTAGTTCACAGAATCTCCTTTTTAGGGAAAATACAGATGGCTACTATTCTTACCCTCCGCTAAGTAACAGAACCAGGTCCCTGCCAGTTGTAAGCACCAAAAATGTCTCAGACATTACCAAATAACCCTGAAGGCAAAGGTGGCCCCAGGTGAGACCCAATGATTTAGACATTAAAACAATTCTGATATTAAACCACAGTCTCAGGAGGACTTGGATGTAAGGTGACTGGGGAGGGAGAAAGAAGCAGACTTAGAAAGAAAGAAAACAGGCTTGATTTTAGAATAGATTAAGTATGAGATATACTGATCTCCTAATAATTATGTGCAACACGTACTTGGATGGATGGGTCTGTGCTTAGAGGAGAGGTTTTGTAGGAGATTAAGAAGTGGGAATCATCTGCACATATATGGGAAGTAATACCACGGGAGTGGATGGATTCATTCAGGGAGACTGGTAAAGTGACGTATGGACAAGGCAGAAACTCTATAGGAAATTGAAAGCCAAGAGTGGCACCAAATTATTAAGTAAGTATTTAATGAGCTGAAAGGGAAGATCAAAGAGAAGTATACATCACAATGTCTTTTAAAATAAGCAATCTCAGTACCCTCTATGGCCCATGTGGAGGCTAAAAACAAATATACCATGTGCATGGAGGTCGTCAGGGAAGTATGTGCTGATTCATTCCCTTATTACAAACAGCCTTAAATGCATTGCTTGCTGAATTTATTTTCTTTCTATGCTTTCGGTGTAAAAATAAAATAAGGCAAAAATCTTAAAGAGTTTCATAATTCTATTACCGTGAACTGAAAATCCTAGCATGCATTTATTAGCAGTATTATTTCACTACCCTGTCATCAATGTTCAAACACAGCACTGCAAAGGTAGACTCGGGGGAAATGCAGACGCTTGGCATGGAGACAGATTCTTTAGCTGTTGATAAGATGCTGCAGTGACAATTCTTGGATAAAATAAAATGTCAGGAAGCAACAGACAAAAAGAGCTTACCGGATAGAAAGCAAATCTAATAACAGGAAATGGTATTGCCTTTGGCAGGAAGGTCAGATAAGTGGGAAGATAATTTCCTACAGGTGACGTGATTTCCATAGAGTCACAAAGCTAATTGTCTACAATGCCAATTATAGTGAGAAGGCTTAGATGAGGGCAAAGACCTGTCATAAAAGGACTCAACACTGAGAAGGTGGCCAGACGCTTTGGGTAAATACCGATTACCGACTATGAGCTGGCTACTCTGCGAGAAAACACTCTGAGCCAATAATGTCGCACTGGAGGCCCAACTCCCAAAGGATGCTTAAGGTTTTCAGGAGCAGAATAACTAAACCTTTCAAGTCAGACCTGCTGAAAACACAGGTGCTTGCTGTCTGTGTTGAAAATGAGACACACCAAACTGTGTCCCTGAAATAGGTTCCCAGTCTCACTCTTTTGTCAGCTGGGATATTTATCACTGTGACACAGAGCCCCGTTTACCCCAGAATCCATAGGGAGGGCCAGCCTGTCCACCTTCTTGCCCCATCCTCGGCCACCATTAGGAAAGCAGCTAACAAATGGGTCTAGTTGCTACAATGTTTGAGGCCTCTAGACGTCTTCTTCCTCCCAGCTGCAAAGACAGCGTCACAAGCAGAGCAGCTGTCAAGCTCTCACTTAATGGGCCCTTACATTTAATGTCAAGCTGATGCCGGTGGGAGAAGCCCTTGATTAAATCTGCAAGCTGCAGCCTAACCCAAAGAAAACTTTAGCATTGTCTCATTTCATCTTCCGAGCTGAAACCCCACGTTTCCTTCTTGGCAAAGAAGGACAGACATTTGCATGGACGGTGCTGAGCATCGGTATCGAAGCTGGGTAGAGTGAGCAAACACCCTCACGTGACTTGACAGATCCCGAGCTCACTATAAATCTGTATGAATTAAAGACCTTCCCCAAATGCTTTATTCCACTCCCAACACACTGAAATTCTGTAACTATTCTTTCTTATGACCACAATACTACAATGAGTCCCAAAAAGTTTACTTAAACTCTTCCAGTGTTCTTTTATGTGCATGACAACTAAGAGTTTTGTATCCTCTGGGCAGGATGAAAACTACTGAGCAACATAAAAGAAATCCAGTAGCATCTCCATCAACAATGCCATCGCTGTAGGACAGAGCCCCACCTTCTTTCTCTTTCTCCAGCTGTTTAATCTTGTCTTGAGAGCCACGCTGCCTTGTTTGTTACAGTAACGATCTAGAATACTCATTCTTTTTCACAGTAATGATCTAGAATACTCATTCTTTTTCATCCGCTGCTCTTTGAAGAGGCCACCATCTTTTGGATCTTTTTTTCTTTTGGGTTACTCCTACATCATCCAATCAAACAAGTCTGCCTTCAAGAAAACAAATCAAACTTGTCGAGACCCATGAAGCATGACAAAATGAATTGCTTTTTCCAATCTCCCAAAGCAGCAGAAAAATATTCATTTCTTTTTGTTTAAGCCTCTAACTTCTATACTCTTGATCTGCAGACTTAACAAAAATTTACCTATTCTTCTGTGTAACTTCTTACTGAGACACTGCACTTGTGACTAGGATCTGCACTAGCTTTATTCTGAAATTTGACTAGAGACATATAAGACATTTAAGAAGATGACATGCAGTCTTAAGCTGCCATTAAAAAAAAATAGGCACTAAGACATATCTACCATTCTGTCCGTGGACTTCTGCCTCATGAAACAAGGACATGGGACAGCAACAAAAGATGGCCCCACGCAGCACTGTCACCTACGGGGATCTTGAGATTCCTCATTGAACTACGTGATGAGATTGTGTCCAATGTCCCCTTACTGCACTACAAGAGACCTACGTTTGGATGTTCAATGTTCTAAAGCTAACTTAATTCTGTGGTTAAAAATAGCTCCATGGAGCACTGTACCAATGGGTACCTATTTCAATCTTTTCATTACCTTCCTATTTCAATCCTTTCATAAGGATATAGCACATCCTAAGATTGAAACGGTGCTGCTCTGAACAGTCCAGTTTTCTAAATACAATGTCTTTTTGATTTAGATTCTGACTGACAAAGAAAAAGGACCAGTTACCCACCCCCTCCCACTCCCCACCCCCGCCTTACCAGAAGACTGAAATGGATTAATGGACTCGTATTTTTCCCACAGTTGAAAATAATCCATTCTCATATATAAAAGACCCAGGTCCTCTGGGTGAGTGGAGACGAAGTGAAGGGATCAGGCCATTAGAAGATGGCTCTGTTGAACACTGCTCTCCTGGGCTCTCCAGGCCTACCTCACCTCCTGGCCAGAGGTAAGCCAGGACCGGGAACGGATACTGCAGGTCTGCGGTCATACTTTAGGCTTTAAGCTTTCTTGCTTTAGTAAGAAGCAGGTGGAAAACGATAGAGATGCAGAGCACCATGACTTACTTAACAGCGGGTCCCTTGACGAATAACGGCAGTAATTCTGTCTCTCCAGTCACTGTTCATTTCAGGGAGCCTGCTGCCGCTCACAGGAATGGAACTTCTTCTTGCTGATAATGAATAACAAGTAGGCCAAGAAAGAAAGAAACGTTTCCAGTCTTCATATATGAAGCCTGACTGGGGTGATGAGGGAATGCAGAAAGGGCAGGGCACAGACACACAGGCAGAGAACACGGGGTTAGGTAGGCCGGGCTTGCTTTGATGGAGCGCACTGACTGCAACAACCACCAGAAACTGTTTCAGTACCTCTGAAGTGAGGAGGCAGTTCAGCTGATCTCAGGAGGTGGCCTCCATAGAATAGCAGTCCCGAGCTGCAGACACCCCAGAGGAAGGAGCTGTGCTTGGGGTCTTTTGCACACACTGTCAGATTCCCACTCAGACCAGAGGAAGGCTTTGCCATCCCCATGAGTCTCGGACACTGGTGTCCTTGCCATGGCCGTGCCCATGTCAACAATACACATTCACTCAGGACTCCATCCACTCCCCTTACACATTCACTCAGAGCTTCCTCTGCTCCTCATATCGACTGACAGTGATAGGTATTTCAAATGCCATTTCAAATAAGTAATGCCTAATCTGCTGTGAAATAAGACTCCCAGTTACACAGATAGTCATACTCATGTTGATATTTATTAGCAAAAATACTCCAAAAGAGGACTGGGTCAAAATTATACCACGTGAAACTTTAAAAGTTGGTTTTAGTTGTATTGCTGCTTGAGGACTTTAGTCTCTAAGTACTGTTTTAAATCTCTGAAACAGGATTCAAATCAAAATATTCAATGAAAGGTTTCATAGGAACTCTGGCTTTTTTCATTATGCTTTCATATGTCATATGGAAGCAAGCCTGCTTTGCTAATAAATGTGTATACATGAAGTAGGTGGGTAGAGGAAGTTGCTCAGCAGGAAGGCTTTAAAAAGGCAAACCTTACAAACAGAAATGTATACTGGTGGGAAGGGAGTTACTGAAGTGGCCACATCATTTACTAAAGTAATCTTCCAGTCCCTCCAGCTCCATTTCCAGGGAGGAGTTTAGAGAGGCCAGAGCAGACGAGGCATCCCTGGTCTTCTGGACACTGGGTTTGGACTGAGGTGTTTCTGGCTGGCTGGATTCCTTCTTGACGTCTTTGCCACCAGTTAGGATCCGCTGGCTCTCAAGAAAGAACTGATTCGGATGATTCAAAGAAAAGCCACAATCATCCACCTGTCCAAGGAAGCACATTTAAATCATATTAGCACACAGCAACACTAGAAATAAAGCTTCGAAGGCTGTCGCCACCCTCACTCACAGCTGAATGCCTGTGATGTGGAGCCCAGCTATCCTCATCTGGAATACACAGCCCCCTACTTACCCCACTTCATCCAGCGGAGCTTCAGCTGAAGATCCCACAAACACCAGGGCTAGTACATGTGTGTGCTCAGTCCAAACCTATGCAGTTGGCTCTAATTCCTACCGACTACCTACTCTCAACAAAGCAGATGACTCAAAACAGATGAAACACCTTGGTAAACACATTACTCCCCCTCCACACACACCATGCTCACAGAACTTGAGCCCCATTCTGTGACATTCTGGACAACAATTCAGCTCTCCACATCCAATGCACCCTCAACTTATTTTCTTTATTAAGAAATTTTTTATTCATTTTACATACCAACTGTACCCTCAATTTTTAAGAGTATCCACATCATTTCAATGTCTGTTGATGAATACTCAGGATAAAAAGTATGTTCCACAGGTCTAGCTGGAAGTGCAGCTTAGTGGTAGAGCCCTTCCCCAGCATGTGTACCACCTGGGTTCTGGACTCTGCACAACAGTAACAGGGTTTGGGAAACACACCTGGGCAAGCCTATGTGTTAAAATGGCCATTAGTGATGCACAGGTTACTGCATCCTTAGCCCTAAGCAAAAGGCTTAGCACATTTCTGGCCAAGCTTTTCAAGAGGTATTAAAATCAACTTTGATCATTTTGACACTGGTCCCTGGTGCCAGTGCATTTCAGAGCTTAGGTCTGGCATATGTAATCTCATTTGGTATAATTAAAAGGCTGAAAAAGCAATCTTACTTAAGGCAACTTCTCTGTGTTAACTTGGGGCATCCTGTGAACTGTCCTGTTGTAGGAAATCTTTTTAAATTTTCACTGTGACTTGGTGCTACTTCTTTTCCTCAAATACTGAACTTGGAGTAGTATCTTATATTTCTCATTACTCTGTATCACCGAGAACAGAGGAGCAATGAGTATTATTCCCTAAAATTTACTGATGGTGAATGAAAACATCTTTCTTACAAGCAGCAAGAACTTCCTGTCCACTATGCGCCAGATGTCATAAACACACCCCCTCCATGCATTCAGCTAGTGTCAGTGTTTTTCAGGATTTTTAGGTAACACAACTGAAAAAGAGAGGTTAAGGATCTTGCCCAAGATGACACTGCCAAGGATGAAGATGGACATGAATGTCTGTCCTTGGGCCAAGGTCAATTGTGTACACATACAAGAGTCCTTCCTGCAAACTGCAGGCTTTTTCTTTAGTGATTCCTAAAAGATGTGGCATAATATAACAGGAAACTTTGATTTAAAATGGGAATCTTCAAGTCACTGTCTTCACACTCCATAATGGGTTAGACTACCACTTCTCTGAAACACACAGCCTCACACGAACCTTGACCTTCTCACCTGCAGTTAGAGGTAACAGCAGATACCGCTTTGCTTGAGCTCTGCTTGGTTTTAAAAACGTGGTATTTTAGGTCAGAAACCATTATGCTATGTCTTATTTATCTATCTTACTATTCATTTATTTACTTGTTAAAGATAGTGTCTCTATGTGTTTGCTATGTTAGCCTGGCTGGCCTTGCATTTGTAATTCTCCTGCTTTGGGCTCATCAGTAGCCAAGACTACAGGTTTGTGGGCCTATTTTTGGCTTTTACCATTTTTAGCACCTTACTCTTGAGCTGGCTTGTACACAATAGGTATCTAATAAATATTTACTGAGTTGAGTCCAGAACCAGCCAGTCATACATTTCACGCCTTATTGTATACATGGCTGCATTAGAATCAGTAGTTTTTCAGAACATGAGAATGCATTTGACTAAAACTAAGGCTAAAGAAAATCACAGTCTTGTAACTCATAAGCTGAAAAATCATTTCCAGCAATGGAAAGGGTGAGGTTACAGGTAAAGGTCCATTACTCTGGTCGATCAAAGAAGGCTTGGTGGGACAGTGCTTTTGAGCTGGGCTGGCAAGGTGCAGAGGGCAAAGGCTGGGAGGAGGAAGCAGCCAGCAGCACAGGGGCTGCAGGCGCATAGAGCAGAGGGAAGAGGAATGGCACAGGGAGCCAGCAGTTCCCATGGCCTGGTACAAAAGGCTCCTAAGAGATAAGAAGAAACAAGGTTACAAAGACCGGCAGGGACCAGACCTCGGAGGTCTCAGAAAGCCAGGGTCTGTCTAGACATAACTCTCTAGATTCAAGGGAACTGGAATCATAAGAGTCCTTAGGGAGGAAAAGGGTGTGATTCGATCTATATATAATCTTATGGTGGATTAATCCAGACTGCTAGGGAGAAAAGGAGTCACTTGACTCAGAATGAACACTCAATGTGTAGAACATGAGCCAGAAAAAAGGGGGGTTGCCTGCTAAGTCAGCACTTCCAGATTTCCTGATTCTTTAGTCAGTTAATTAATAAACCTTGGACCAGTAATTGTAGTTACATTACTGTGTTAAGTGACTAGTTTATATTTAGGTTTAAGAATTATTCCACAGATCACCAAGAAAAAAAAACATCATCATCCTTTTAACAATGGGGCTGCTTAACTTGTAAGTGTTTTCCTCAACATTTTATGATAAATTTATAATTTTATTAACAATGGCATAATTTGTGAACCTTATCTCATTTCACCCAATTCCTGAAAAACTTAGAATGTTTCACAAGAAGTTTAAACATTTCAATCAGAAGGCATCACATTTTATAAACAGAAAATCAGAGACCTGAAGGACACTACAGCTCCTTTAAATTGAAGCCCCACCATATACAGATTGGCAAACTGAGGCTTCCAGAGGTTATGGTTTACTCGGTCATCAAGCTAGTAACTGGATTTATGTGAACTAAAATACATCTCCAGCTACATCACTCATATTTACTGAAATCAACATATCATAGTTAAATACCACTATTCACAATAGGAAAGTAAGGAACCAACTTAGCCATCCAGCAGTCATGGAATGGATAAAGAAAATGTGGTATATATATACACAAAGGAATACTTTTAGGCATTATGAATGAAGTATGTCATCCGCAGGAAAATGGATATAATAGGAGATAATTATAGTAAGTAAACTGAGCCAGTCTGAAAAGACAAATATCCCCTTTTCCTTCATTTGTGCTTCTTAGATTTTATACATGCATTAAAATCATGCATATGTAGATGAAAGGAAAAATGGAGCTGTCGAGAGGAACAAAGGGTGAGAATGGGGAAGAGACATGCTCAACATACTGCATGTTACAATGTCCTTCTGTAACACAATACCACTACAGATGGAATTAAACAAAACCGAACGCCGGCCTTTTGACAAGAGCACTTCCATTTCTCTGGAAGTATATTAAGAGGCTTTATGCAAAGTCAAGTCAACTGACAATGAAAGTCTTATAAAACTTGCCTTTAAATGTTATTTTTTAGAGATTTTTTTTTAAATGTGCGTATGAGTGTTTTGCCTGCATTATGCAAGCACCCTCAAAAGAGGGCAACAGATCCCCACGAACTGGAGTTACAGGCAGTTGTGAGATGCCAAGTGGAGCTGGGAACCGAACCCAGGTCCTCTGCAAGAACCACCAGTGCTTGTGACCGCTGAGCCATCTCTCCAGCCCCTTTAAAGATTCTTAAAAAGTCTTTTTAAAAAAACCTCTTAGAAAAATAATCTACCCTGGAAACAGTAATATAGGGAGGATTTTCTTTATGTACTCTGAGGGATTTTTCTGCATCTTCCTTCAGGTTGAAGTGTTCAATGCACCCATCCTTACAGAAGATAACTGAACTAAACTGACGTCTCAGAACTCGGTGTGAACAAGAGGAAACACAGTAACCTTTCTAAGCCTCACTTTTCCCGGCTATGGAATGGGCATAATAATAGTGCTATGACATCATGTTGCTGTGGAGGGAAAATAATGGAATATGAATTTTTAAAAAGTTGTGGTTCTATGGAATCCAAATCAAATGTTCTACGAGTCAAGAAAGGTAAGCCAATTAAAAAGGATGTAGAATTCCCAAAAGAATACAGTTATCATTATGGGGTTTTTTTTTCTACTTTAAAGAAACCCAAACTGGAAACTGGTTGTATATCACAGGTATGAAAGAAAGATGGAAATGAATTTAACCATAAGACTATACTCGACAGTTCTTTGCTTTTTACAGCAAGGTTAGCAAGTGAAGGGCATATAAGTGTCTTAACTCTAATATATTTAAGGACTGTACTTTTTCTGAACATCCACTTTAATACTTTTACTAAGCATTTACTGCAGAGTCCAGGGCACTGAGACAGGTGGATACCAGGCCCCTGCCAGATCCCTCAGGCACGCATGGCCCTGCCTCATTCTGCTAAACTCGTGGTCTGGAAGCCACCTGTTGTTGTGATGAACTTTGTTCTGACTGAACTGCACTTCTCGGTGAATCCCGTCTCTCCCTCTCATTCTGAAGAAAGCATATATGGTCCGTGCAGTCTTCCATCTTGCTCAGAAAAACAGACTTGACGTTTGTTTAGGTAGAACGTACAAATATAAACCAGACCAAAAATGACAGTAAGCACTCTTTGAAGTCAACTTGTGGAAGTCATCCCAACTCCTCATTCTGCAATTCCCAAGGGCCAGCGGCTAGTTTCTTTACTACTCACCAAAACAAATACACACATCTACTTTTGATTCCCTGCCTTGACAGAAACACCTGTGTTGGGACTTTTCATTGTTGTATTTATGAATCTCCTGTTTCTTCCTTTCCCCCCCGTTAGTGATGGTTTCTTTGTAGCTGATTTTAATTATGTTTGCACATGGTACTGAGAGAGGGGACCACTGTGGTGCATTTTCATTTTTACATACTTTGTGTTACTGTGAAAAAATACTCAGGATAATAGTTTCTAAAGGGAGAGGTTATTCAGGCTCACAGTTCGGAGATTTCAACACACAGTCTGTCCAGTGTCTGGGGCTCCTGTCCTGTGCTAAGGTGCATCACGAAGAGGGAACATGGCTGAGAATCCCCATGTCTAGGGCATGGTCTCCAATGACGTCACCTCCTTCCACTAGATCCCACCCCCAAAGGCTCTACTCTATCCTTTGGTCCCATGAGCTGGGGATGGGTCTTTGGGAGGGGGGGTTCCAGAGGTGAAGCATGTAACATACTAACCTGGAAGGTTCAGAGAATGGGTAAGGATCGGAACCAGGTCAGCATAGCTGATGATAATGTTTTATAGGACACATTATAAATTTCAAATTTTATCTTCAGAGAAATGGGAATCTACAGATAGGTCTTAACGAAATAATCAAATTCAATTACTATAAGTATCACCCCCTGCTGTGTGAAGAGGGAAAGAAGTGGACTGGGGCATGTGTAGATTCTGAGAAATGAGTTGGAAAGCTATGACGGGGTTTGAAATGAGATGGTAGTGGGCGTAGCTTCTAGCCCAGAAGTCGACTGCTGACCCCATACCAGTAAAGACACTTTTGTGCATTTCATATACCCCATGTAAGATTTCAGAAAAATGTGATGGGTTTCCACAAGACTTTTGTAGCAATTTAGATGATGGGGAAGAAATTATGCTCAACTACTTGGAAAATAAGTCTCCAGTCAATATTCAAAGGGATCTATTTCTAAAGAAACCATTTTCAATTAAGACTCAGAGATTAACACAAGGTCTGGTGTTTCCATTTACAGTCAAAGCATTCAAGATGCAAATGATGGGGTGCAGCAACAGTTAACTGTTTTTGAACACTGCCCCTTAAAAATACTGAGGCAGGCCGGGCGGTGGTGGCGCACGCCTTTAATCCCAGCACTCGGGAGGCAGAGGCAGGTGGATCTCTGTGAGTTCGAGGCCAGCCTGGGCTACCAAGTGAGCTCCAGGAAAGGCGCAAAGCTACACAGAGAAACCCTGTCTTGAAAAACCAAAATACTGCAGCAGACAGCTCTCAGTAGGTCAGCTTTTGACACCCCCTGAAGGAACCAATACATTCCACATGATGACCTTCACGCAAATGTAGGTCTCCTACCTCTGCCACGGCAAATGCAGATCTGAAGAACAGAAGCAACACTGTTTTCCTATGGGGGATTCAGGTTCTATCAAGAGGTTCTGCAGTGACAGCCTATAATGAGGCAGCTGGCGTCACCACACAGCCATATGGAGCTATCGCAGTGCTGCGGCAAACGGTATCAATTAACGAGTTCATCTCAAAACTTGCTTTAAGTGAATTTCATCACAGAGGCCTGAGGAAAATGAACCCAGAAGTTTACTGGGGAGGGAGACGGGATGGCAGAAAGTGGGTAATAATAATAGATTCTATTTCTACACTAGAAAAGTAATAAGTGGAGATATCCACATCTAAAAATCTAGAGTAATAGATCTAATGAATACAAATATTTACATGCAGTCTAAGCTACACTATTTCCATGGATGAAAAGATTTCGATACACATCTTCAGTAAACTAAGGCCGGGTTTAAAACTGGCAAATCATAGCCCTAGTTGTGTTGGCTACCACAAAAGCACACTAAGAATTCACTAGCTGGGCGGCGGCGGCGGCGGCGGTGGTGGTGCATGCCTTTAGTCCCAGCACTCAGAAGGCAGAGCCAGGTGTATCTCAGTGAGTTCGAGGCCAAAAAAAAAAAAAATTCACTAGATTGGGGTGTGGCTCACTTGGTACAGTGCTTGTCTATTATCCCAGAAGGTGAAGGCAGGAAAATGAGGAATTCAAGGTCATGCTTGGGCTACATAACAACTCTGAGGCCAGTCTGAGCTACACTATAAAAAACAAAACAAACATGGAAAGGGGAGAGGGGAAATAACTTAGTACAGCTCAACTTTAAGCCTAATTTATTTATTAAAATTAAAGATTAGATAGAGGGTCTCAAATTTTGAAAGTTTGGAGGCCTTTTAGTTAAAAGGATCACAAATGATTGAGAGCATATATGAAATTAAAACTCTCAAACTGAGCCAACAAAGTAAGAAATGCAGTCCTGTTGTTGTGTAGTAGTTTCCTCTGAGGTCAAAATCTTCCATGTTGGATGGAAGCTTGTGAGATAAAGGATGACAAGGTGTGGGTGCAAAACAGGATGTTCTAAGGGAGAAGCTCCTTAAGACACAGATGTTAAAAGGGAGGTGAAATATTCCATTCTGTGGGGAAGCTCCTTAAACTCAGGAAGCAAACAATTGGATAGCTTCAGGAAGTCCCTGAAACTGACCAGATTCACTAGGCCCCCTTCCTCTATCAGAAACTCACAGAGAAGCTAAGATTCCTGGAAGAGGCAGATAAGCCAAGCTGACTGGAAGAAGTAAAGACTAGCCAAGGTACTTAAAAATGTTCAGACCAAATGAAGCACCTGGAAAGGACACACTCTCACCTGCTAAGCTACATGTAGTTTGTGCAGTATGCTCTAGATTTCCAGCTTTTGTGAGCTGGCACACCTATGCTGGGGCTGGGCTTTGGTGATGCATGTCTTTAAGTCATTCCTGCTCCTGTAAGCAACCTCACGAAAACTCATTAGTTCTCCAAGTTGGTGGCATCTGTACACTGGTCTCTTGTTGGTGCCCTATCTTGGGTGAACAGACCTTTGTTCACCTCTTCCCAGGAACAGTGTCACACACATCCTCATAGAGCAGGACAGTCAAGGCTGGTGCTGAGAAGCCCAGTCACAGGATGCTATTGGAGGTCCTGTCATGATCAAACTAAAGAAACTTTGATGTTGCTTACTAACTTTTTTATGACAAATACTTCAAATTTTATAAAAATAAGTCATTTCAAAATAAAGAGTAATAATTTCCAATTAGATGTAGAAGACAGGATTCAATGGTAGGCCCATCTCTAGCTCTAGGTGTTCCTTTGACCAACTGAGGCAGGTTGAGTGAGTTGCTTGGATTCACAGTTTTCCACACATAAACTATAGTTTATGAGATAGATCATCTAACCTCAACAGTGCCTCAGTGTTTAACATTTCCTGTCTAGAATCACCTCAGCTGACATTCCTCCAAATCTAGTACCAGACACAGAACATGACGAGGCTACCAGGCTGTGATGACTTAGACAGCCCAGGTTCAAATTTAAGTTCCATTCCAACTACAAGTTACCCAGGCTGCTCAGCTTCTCTCTGTTATATTCATTAATAGCTTACTGTAGTACCTGCTGTAGGGCTCAAATGAGCCAATGTGGTCAATGGACTTAGTGGCATGCCTGACATGCATCAACGGTTCCACAAAGGCTTTCTTGATAAGACAATTTCCCTATGAACACTTATAAAGAAACTAAGCAATTACATAGTTAGCATTTTAAAAGTCATCTTTTGACAACTTAATAAAAAATATGAATATAAAATTTAGCATAGTAGCTGATAATGAATTCAACAAATGCAGTATCTTTGTGGGGAGACTCAGGATAATGTCACAATCCACTGCATATAAGCACTCAGTGACAAACTATTTTAAGAGATGCACAGACCCCCCAAAGCCCATTCTTAGATGTGTGTCCCAGGTTAGGAATCCATTTTCAAATTAGTGGTTGTGAATGAGGGGTCAGTGGGCTGATTTTGTCCTACAGATGTTTTCTGTTGGCTTGCATAGAGCTGTCAATTTTGTCCACATGAATGCCTCTAGCAGTGCATACATTCTTCAGTACACCATAGTTTGTACCGCGTTTCTCCCAACTGCAGCCAACTTTACCTTTCTGGGTTATTTAGCTAGTCACTGCAGGCCTCTTGAGCTTGTGAGTCTTACTTTGTCTCAAAGCAAGCCCTCCTATGTCAAATGGAATCGCTCAGCACTCATCTTAATTACCCTTTAGGCCTTTCAGTGCTAAGGAGGCCAGCAAGATAATCACCACATTTTTCTGATTTCCTTGCAATTACCGATTCCACACATAAACCATGGTTCTACTATGCAAAATATGAAACCTGGGAGGCAGATTAAACTACTATCAAGTGGCAGCCACAGATACCTCAGACTTTCTTCATGGAGGATGGAAAAGGCCACTGGTTCATCTGGACAGGTATGGCCAAGGTTCCAGTTCTAATCTAGTTCTGGGATTGGCAGACTAAGGCCTATAGGTCAACTCTGACCTGCTCTATAAACAAAGTTCTATAAATTCACAGCTATGATTATTTATATATTTTCTATGGCAGCTTTTGCAATGTTGCAACAGACATCAAAAAGCCTCTTTACCAAAAACCTCAAGAACCTTGGTTCTTGAACCTAGATAGGGAGTGGTGGGTGCAGCATGATAAGATCTTTTTATGATGTAGCTTCCTCGTAATATTTCCGGTTCTGCAGGACCCATCTCAGTTCTCTGGCACTTTTATAAATCTTGTAAGTTACTTAATACCATGTAATAAATCTCTTTTTTGTTGAAATATGGAGAATAACTTTCACTACTACAACTAAAAGCACCGAGCAAAACACAGAGTAACCACCATACACATCAATCTATAAATTTAAACAATTTACTTACGTTATGTGTCATCTCGAAGTACTTTTGACAGGCTACCTGGTAATGAGTCCCCTTTACCAAATCCAAAATCTAAAATGAATGAGGGAAAGTAAGAAAGAAAAAACACAAGTTAAGTTTCTTCTAAGCCACTGCGGTCACAGTTGTTGGCCTTCTCATAATCTCCATTCCAAAAAGGAAACTCAATAAATAAATCATGTAGTGTGCTATGCTTGTGCAGCCCGGACACTACAATGATGCTGAGATGATCCAGAAGTGATCTAGCTCCGCATTAAAACACAGATGGCAAGTGACAGCCAGTGATCTTTCTGAGCTGCCACCCATGGGTTTTAATAACGTTACTTTGACAGCAAGATGAGAGCAGATCCTGGTATTTGACTTTGATGGTACTGTCAGCATATCACATTGCAGGGTCTTTTTAAAAACGTGGACCTATAAATCTACTAATCCAATAGTAGGGGCATGAAACAATAAAACACACTCTTTAGACTTACTTTCACATTACCCATTTACACGGATGCAGCGCTAAACACAGTTGTGAACTCATCAGGAAAACTGAACCCAAACCCCCTGGACCAGCACAGAGAGGCAACAACTTACCTTCAATCAGACTGTCTTTTCTGTAATGAAGTTACTTCTAGTAAAACCCCGCATAATGTGTGAGTGAATAGCCTATTCTGAGTGCCTATTAGGGATGCACGCCATCCTATCTTTTGTAAATACAATTTTCTTTCCAATTGTACTCATGTAATCTCTTCTGAGTGGCATAAGCGCCCAACCTTATCAGGAGAGCACAATGGTAGCTGAAACTGTAGCCCTTACACTACTTCCAAATAAATAAAATATACATATTTGACCTATTTATCAAGCACAGAAAAATGCTGGAATTAAGAGTTAACCTCAAATGAAAGGAAATGGAATTCTAAAGAATTGTTCATTTGTACCGCCTTCCAAAGGCTAACCTTCCTGCCACCAAAGAGATGAACACTGTCCTGAATTCCTGCTGTCCCCACCACAGAACACTGCCTTACAGGTCTCACAGAAGAAAATTACTGTTGTAGAGGGGCACTGTGCACCAGCAAGGACTTGCTAAAGGACTGTTTTCTTCTGACTGTCTTCTATCCAAATTTTCTATCACTTTCAATTAACTTTTATCTAATAGATTTGGGTAAATATTAACCTGTCACAGAACTCAGGATTCTGTCTACCTCTATGACTCATTTTTCCTCAATTAGAAAAAAATGAAAAATAAATTCATTAAAAATAAATGACAACAAATGAATGAAGTCACAAAATTTTTAAGGAATGCCAACACTTTGAGCTTATATCTCAACACTTTCCACATAGCCATTAAAGCTGTGTCGTGATGAACTTGAAATTAATTACTAGATAACAAAAACAACAGATTGACATATATGAACTGTCATTTCAAAGAAGACTTCAAACACAAATCTAAGATTTGATGCCATAAATTATCTGAAAATGAAATAAACTCACAGAAGTAAAGCTCAAGAACCATGTGGTATATTTATGTTCCTTTTATGTGAAATCAAAACAAGGGGATGGTGCGGGCCGCCACTGGCTGGGTCTTCTGCTATCAATTAACAATCAAGGTAACCCCCACAGACATGCCCCGCAGACCAGCCTGATCCAGATAATCCTCCATTAAGACTGTTCCCAGGTGAGTCTCGGTGATGTCAAGCTGTCAGTTAAAACTACCCAGCACAGGTGACTGTACACATGTAAGAAAGTTAACGTGACAAGTAAGACACAGAATATAAGAAACGCGGACTTAATTGAAAATGCCAGTGGTTTTTCTTGTTGTTTGTTTGCCCATTAAATTCAGATTAAGAACACAGCTATTAAAAAAAAAATGCCAGGCAGTGGTGGCGCACACTTTTAATCCCAGCACTTGGGAGGCAGAGGCAGGTGGATCTCTGTGAGTTCGAGGCCAGCCTGGTCTACAGAGCGAATTCTAGGGCAGCCAGGGCCATTACATAAAGAAACCCTGTCTCGAAAAAGCAAAAAGAACACAGCTATTTCTACCACTACCCTACAGAGGCGGCTCTTCTTTAAAAAAAAAAAAAAAAGTTTTGATTTGAAACCACTCACCCAGCTGTTTTAAAAGACTCTTACTAGTCATACTACAGTATATTTGAGATAATGTTTTGTATAACTGTGAAGGTATGATGAAAACAAAGAATAGTGGGTTCTCTTTTTGTTCTGTTTTCTGGCAAGAAGAACTGACCAACTTGGAATACAGGAGATGAAGCAGAGGAGGTAAAAGAATACGCGGGGGAAAGCGAACCAAGGAGAACTCAAGAGACGGTGCTTTGAGGCAGTTAGGTAGCAGTGTTAGATACTATCTTCATTAAGACAAGAAATGCATCCTGTCCACATAAAGATGCCTGGAGGTCTCATTAGGGACAGGATCGATTCTAAGAAGAATTAAGAAATCATGTGTAGCTTACTCTAGCTTTCCATAGACGAATATAGAAACAACTTATATCTTTCAAAATTAAAAAGAAAATGTCCATCTACAGAAGAACACAATTACTCAGAGTCCAGATTATGATGTACATTGTAGAAATGCAGGGAGACAGGAGGTCTCTCAGCAGGGGTGAAGCGAACCGACTCACTCCTAACTGCAGGGCAGACTAGGGACAAGGGCAGCTGGTGGCCTCACCAGGATGAGAACAGAGGCAGTGGTGGGAAGTTCTCAGACTTGGAGATGAAGTGTTCCCTAACAGTCAGACACTGCTTCTTAGAAGCAGGCACTTTCCATGAAAATGATGAGCCTGTTCGGATGCTTTAAAACAATGCACTTCTCACCCTCAACTCCTCCCTTCTCAAATACCACGAACTAGGTTTTTAAAAAGAACTTATTCTCTAAGAGAATGATAGCAACTATTCGACAACAGGGCTCAAGGCCCACGTAAAGTCTTTTCATTTTCATTTACTAATTGTACAAACTAATGGGTTTTGTTACAGCACTTGGTGCATACACATACCACACTTGGTCTTCTTCAGTTCTTTACTATCCTATCCTGCTCCTAACTCCCACTGGTCTCCTCCCCTACTTCTAAACCCCTCTCCTACTTTCATGTATTATCTGCACTGTGCCCTTTCCTTTAATTATGACTGTTGCATGCACACACACCTATAAATGTATCAGTACAATCTGCTTAGTCCATTTACAGTTGCTTGTGCGTATACGCTCTTAGGACTGACACCCGGTATTGGATAACCAATTAGGGGGCTTATCCCGGGGGACACCGATTCTCCCTCTCTTAGCAATCATTACCTACCTGTAGCTTTTCATCTAGGGGTGGGGACTTGTGAGATCTCCTTCATCAACACTGACATGTCAGCTGGTGTTGTCGTTGTTCAGGTCTTGTTTAGGCAGCCATACTGTTAACGTTTCATGAGCGCAGCTTCCCTGTCCTACACGAAAGGCGCAACCTCTCAGCTGACTTCCTGATCCTGTGGCTCTCACAATCTTTCCACCCCCTCTTAAGGAAAGTGGACATGACAGTATTTTTTTTCTATGATTCAGCTGTTTCTTACATATTGGCACTTATTTATCATATAAAATAAACACAGAATGTCATATATTAGTCACTAAACACAGCTAATTGAGTGCCTTTTAAGCACTAGCGGAGTTAGGGCACGGAGAGCCGTGATGCTAACACTGTGTGTGTAGACCCACTTTGCTGACTTCAGAAATTTTACAAGTGATTCTAAAGTGCTAGCACATGCCTACATAGTGCAAATTGATGTTATCTGCCCTTAATTTTGTTGAGTTGTCTGATACGAATGAACATCACTATTAAACACTGTATTAAGATGGGCACTGGTCTCCAGTGATGAAGCCACAATCAGTTTTAACACTATTTTATAGCTGTTTCCTAACCAAATGCCCCTTCCCATGTTGCTTTTGTATAGGGAAAGAAAAACTATTCAGTGTCGTTTAGATACAAGAAAGGTGATTGCCAAACTTTGCCAAGACAAGGTGGGATAGTCCTTAAAATTTTTTCTGCTTCATATGAAAGTCTGTCAGATATGCTAGGCCTGTAGGACAAAATTGGATCCCCAATGTTACAGGGGAATCTTTGGTGTCTTTCCAGATACCCAGCTCTTCCGGTCATCTCTTAAGTCTTTTTTGTTTGTTTGTTTGTTTTTGTTTTTGGAAGTTGTTTGCTTGTACTTCCTGCATATGTAGGTATTATTATTTACTTCTTGGGTCTTTGATAGCGTTTTTTTCTTTCTTTCTTTTTTATGTAGACACTCAGTGCTATACAATTTTCTCACATCACCACTTTTGTTGTGTCCTCTAAGTTTGGGTATGAGGTGTAATTATTTTCAAAGAGTCCTAGAAACTCTTTATTTTCCTTTTTTATTTCTGTCTTGACCCACTTTCTTCAGTACAGTGTTGTTCAGTTCTCATGAGTTTTTAAATTTTTTTTTATTTTATATTCAGCTGTTATCCATAGTGGTCTGATATTATGCACAGTTATTTAAATTTTCTTGTATCTGTTGGAACTTGAATTGTGTCCAAATGTCTAATCAACTTTGGAGAAAACCCCATGTGGTGCTGAAAGGAAGGTGTATTCTTTTTTTTTGGACTGAATGTTCTGTAGTATCTGTTTGGTTCATACTGCTTATAAAATCCATTAGCTCCAATATTTCTCTGTTTGGTTTTTGTCTAGATGACATGTCCATTGGTGAGAGTGGGGTATTGAAATCTACCACTGTCAAACCCTGTGTGAGAGTCAATGTGTCACTTAATCTGTGGAAGTGTTTCTTTTACAAAAGTGGATGACCTTGTGTTAGGGGCATAGATTTTATTAATTCTAATGTCATATTGGTGGATTTTCCTTTGATAAATAATAAGTGTTCTTCCAATGTCATTTGATTAATTTTTGTTTGAAGTTTATTTTGGTAGATAATAAAATGGCTGCACAAACCTGAAAAAAAAAAAAGAGATGGGCACTGAAACAGCCTGCTTTTGGACAGAATGACTCCAAGGCAGGAAATATAAAGTGAGAAATGGAAAGGAAAATCAAGAGATGCCCAAGAATACTCTAAGTTTGTGATAAAAAGCACAATTATAAGTTCAGCACACACCAGAATCCAACAAAGGCTGGGAGATGCCTGAGACAGACTCGGAGGAACAGAACTCGGGCCAGGATCCAAGTGTTCCCACGGGTAAAGCTTGAAAAAGACGATGCAGCCAGGAAACGGTACTTCCTGACGGTTGTTTTTCCAGCGTCAAGTCTGGGACCACAGAAAGATCACTCCCTGTATTAGTTCACTTTCTGTTGCCATAAGAAAATGCTGAAAATTGGGTCCTTGAGTTGATAAAGGTTTATGAGCTCACAATTTTGAAAGATGGAAGTCCAAGATGGTGAAGTCCCATCAGTTCCCCTTTATTGAGGATGACGAAATGAAAGGAAGCTACCGCAAGGCAAGAGAGGAAGCCAGAAGGACTCAAGACCACAGCAGCCCATCTCATGGGGTCCTAAGAACGGCTAGTCAGTCCTCTCCGAGAGGTCACTAAGCTACACTCAGACATGCTCTCCACGGTGAGTCTAGGCTTGTGTAAACACTGAAACCATGTCCAGACATGCACTTCCAAGGATGGCGGCAGAGACCGACCAGAGTAAGGATCAGGTAACATGATGGGGCAGGGAAACACATACCACACAGAGGTGGGAACTCATGTCACGGAGACATAAAGAAACAGATAGCAGGAAGAGGGAACCAGGGGTGGGAAGAAGGGAAGGGCCGTGGAGTCTGCTGCCTGTTACTCCTGTGGCTGCTGCAGCGTACAGAGGGTCCTTCAACAGCAGTGACAAGGACTCTGCAGTCTTCTCTTCCATTCTGAAAGTCCTCAAACCCTACTTCCTCTTACAGACAGCACTAATTCCAAAGAACAGCTCCCCCAAGGCCAGAGGGAAATAAGGCACAGGTATCGCTAATACTTGCCTAACAAATTCTCTAACCATGTTTCAGAAAAATATAATCAAACTAAACAATCACCAATTTTGAAAACATAAAACTATCAAGGAAAAAATTTCCATGAAGCTCAAAGGATATTTCTCAAATGGTAGTAAGACTTTTAGTTTCTTATGCCAGGATTTAGAGTATAATTGAGATGCAAGAGCATCATTATGGCAGCCTGGCTCTTAATAACCCAGAAGGACTATGCTTATGTCATGTATATTCCTTGATTTTTCTCTCGACTTTTAGTTATTCTCTACTAGGTGACTAAAATTCACCAAGAAGAATTCCAAACTTTTAAAAACGAAATAATTCAGCTTTTTATCTTTACAAAAAAGTTCATCAATTTGTATTTACTGTGTTTAGTAAAGGAAATTAATTATATTTTACCCTCAAGACAAGTTACTGGTTATTTCCCCAAGAGAATTATTTTCCCTTTTCTTTTTCATCATTATCCTTTGTTATTTAAATTTCTTTTATATAATACATTTTGATCATGTTTCTCCTTCCTCCAACTCCTCCCAGGTCCTCTCCCTACCCACAAAACTTCATGTTCTTGTGTGTCTCTCTCCCTCTGTCCCTACCCCTTCCCAAAACAAAACACCAAACAAATGAAAACCAAAACAAACAAACAAAAAAGGCAATAAGAAAAAATACCCAAACAACCCCCCCCAAAAAAAAAAAATACCTACACAGAGTTCGTTTGTGTTGGTTAAGTACTCCCGGGCATGGTGCCTATCCTGGAGTATGGTTGATTTATGCAGTGAGATATTTTTGGAGAGGATGGACTTTCCTTTTTCCAGCAGGTATCAATTGCAAATAGCTTCTTGGTTAGCTGTGGGACTCTGTGTTCATTTCCCCTTCTCAGGGCCAGGATTTCTCTGGTATGAACCTGGGCAAGGGTTATGCATGCTGCCACAGTCTCTGTAGCCCAGGCTAGCTTCAAGTTCATGGCCTTCTGCTTCAGCCTCCGAAGCGCTGGCACTGCAGACACGTACCACCACACCTGGTAAGGAATTCTAATGAAGTGGCATAACCAAAATGTCTTTAAAGACAAATAAAATAACTGTTTTTAGGATTTGAATGACTGTGATCTATCAGACTGATCTTGGCCAGTCAATCAACACGTATGACAGTCACCAACACCAGTGGGAAATGCCACACAGGAACAGAAATAAACATAAACATCAGTGCAGAGCACACAGTCCAAGTCTAACTTGGAGAGCAGATGCCGCTTCCTCCCACCACTCACTCCAGTGCCTGCCAATGATGCTCAAGGAGGACTTGGCAGCAGAAAGCTGCCACCTGCCCACCGTTGGCTCTGGTGACTGGTGTGCTGCACATGCACAGCTACATATGCTGCCCCCACCAATCACACATACAGCTAGTGTGTGTGTCTCCAATCCAAGGTCATCGTCTGTCTTAATCTAGAAGCAAGAACAGCCTTGCTTCTTCTTAAGTAGCTCAACTTTTCAAAACTAGCCCCCACACAGACTTTCCACTTCATTCCCGAGCTTCCTTATTTCAGAAGTGAAAGAAAAGCTTGGTAGAGGTACAAAGTGTGGAATACATCTGCACACACTGCTCTGCTTTTGTTTCTCACATGCCTGGCATGGCACAACCAATAGATGCCTCAGACCTCTGCTGTGACCTTCACCAGGGAGACCAAAGCCAGGTTTCTCCTCTCTCGAAAATGCACTTTCATTTGCTTAAGAACATCACAGTTGGTCAAGAACTTTACTGTCTCATTTTTGATTGTTTATAAATATAGTTTTCAGTTGATTTTAATTCCAATGTCCTTAAGACTTCGCTTTTCCTCTCTACTGTTCAGCCCCCATCATTCTCTCTCTTATCATAAGGCTTCTTGATTTCCCCTTGCAACAGCACACACTCTCACCAGAGTGACTCCTAAAAGCCAACCCCAACTTTGCATTTTAGTACCCATTTTAGTAATCTCTGAGTTCTGAGCACTGGAGACATTTCATGATCAGAGTGATTAGGGTTTTTACATGGACCTTAGTATTTGCTTCTCCTTACAGTTGTGTTTGACTTTCTACAACTAACAATTTTACAGGTTGACTGTAAGAGTAGAAATAAACTACTCATTTGCAAGTTTGTTGATAGAAATTGTGTTATTTACCAATGTCTTTAATTTCATTTTCATTTTAGTGCTTTTCAATAGAGAAGAAATATTTGTTTTGGAATTTTGATTCAGCATAACCATTAATAATTATTTCTAAAGTGGATCTAATTAGTGCTTCTAAGAAGCTAAGTAGTGATGTCAACGCCATCAAGTGTGAAATAGTGTGTGTTCTTTGTACTTTTGGGGGCTAGTGAATTTGTTTTTCACAGTCCAAAAATTTTCAGGCAATTACTGTCTGTATTAAATCTAAATTGGTAAGTGCCTTTTAATGAAGAAATCCTTCAAAATGGACAGTTTGAAAGGCTTAAAAGTAACTGAGAGCAAGTGCTCTGGTAAAGTCTGATGACTCCTTATTTGATGTGTGTATAAATCTGCACTGCCGATGAACATTGTCATGTTCACTTTTCACATAAATCCAGCCTATCTACTGTAGTCATTAAACCACTTTTCTAACTTAGTTCTTTTTGTGACTATTTTTATAGATTATTTTGTCAAAGTCCCCACCCCTTTTGGAGAAACAGACTTTAATAGAAAATTAAGTAACTGTATTTATAGGGCAAATACTTCAGATTTTTAATCTTCTCAGCTCTGAGCTTCTTTAGAGCTATGGTGTTTACCATCAATTTTACAATGCATTTTGTGTGAGATAATTCTTCCTATATATATATATTTTACATGTTTCTATATATCTACATGCATATAGTGCATATACACTTTTTAATCCCCTCATCCTTGGAAAGCAGTTAAGTGGCAGGCTTGAAGCATGACTTCTTTTTCTATCACACTGGCATGTTTACTAGATACAATTCTTTTTTATAAGATCTTTAAAAATAATAATGAAATCAGTGTGTCTTTCACGTGCCTATAAAGATGATAGGGCATAGTAGTTCTGAACTAGCTTGCTTTTTTAAAATCAGGACAAAGGGTATACAAAGCAGCAGTAATTAGGAACCGAACGCTGGATCTGAGGCTCAGCACTACTGCCAGTCATGCCTCTAAGCAAGTCTGTCACCTGTGTCCTCAACTGTCCTTCCAGTTCCTAGTTCACTTAGTTATTGATGTTTCCTAAACACAAAATACTGATATTAATCTGCACTGAGAAAACCGGTGTTTGGGACAGCGGTTTAAATTGCTTTGTAAGAATTTTTTGGTAGCTGTTTTATTGTAATAAAGAATGACAAGTGACCCAGCAACTGTCCCTGTGATGGAGTGTCACAGAACAGAAGAGAATCCGTTACATAGGGGTAGTGTTTGAATCAGGTCTGAATACTGAGTAGGAGTTTTCTCAGTGGCAGGAAGTGAGGGTACGAGACAACAAAGACCACATTCACTCAACATTAGTGAACAGCCATTTGTCTGACACAGTGGCTCAGCAGGCAGAGACAAGCTTGGCAACCTGAGTCTGATGCCCAGAACCCATATAAAACGTGGAGGGAGAGACCCAACTCCACAGTTAGTTGTCCTCTGACTTCCTCGTGTGCAACGTGAAACCCATGCCCCTCTTCCAAACAGTTATTTCCAAACTCTTAAATAATAATTTGGAGATGCTGTTGAAGACACTAGGGATATGTGAGAGGCTGACACTAATGAGACCTCCCTGGTGGGCTACCATTGCAGTGGGTAGACAGGCAAGTGAGTGTTGTGGAGAAAGTAAACTACAACATGATAAAGGGCCAGAATGAGAGCTTCGGGAGACCGGGTCAGAGGTGTGTTCTGGGAGCAAACATCATTCTGATAAGTATCACCACTAAGAAATTTAGGTAACTCTGGATTAAACCAAACCAACGTATTTGGCAAGAGACTCCCATAGATGTTACCACTAGGATTCTGTGAGCTAAGATTCCACTAAACATTGTAGAAAAGCCTAGACCAGCTGTGAGGACCCCATGGCCAGGTGAGCCAGAGCAGAGCCCAGGGAAGGAGGCTAGGTCTGATGAGAAAGGCCTATGAATTGTGCAGGCTAGCATATGATCCTTCCTATAATGTTGTAATCATGATGGTATTTTATATTTTCTATGGTCACAAAGAAAAAGCTAAAGCAAAATAGATAAAATTACATTTAATACTTTAAAACAAATATGTCAAAATATTATCATTTCTAGCATGTAATTAACCCAAACTATTACTAAGCTATTTTACACTGCTTTTCTCTATGAATTTTTAACATTTACAGACAGTGGTATATTAGAGATGACTCCAATAGCTTGAGAGCCAATTCTGCCAAGCTCTACAGAACAGATGCGGCACCATACCACTGCTGGTTTGATGATTGATATCACATAAGAGTACTGAGTAAATATACACAGCCTCCGGGAGCTGCTTTCCTAACACACTTCCTTCTGATATCCCAAATTGGAGAAATTAACAATTCAAGAGCTAGTCAGCCCCATGCCAGTCAGTCATATGTCCTATATCTGTAGTGCATGTAGAACCATCTGCTACACCAGACAGCAAGGCCAGGTCACACAAAAGACCTGAATTATTACTGTTTAGACACCTTCACAGTAGATTCTCTAGTTTCCTAGAAAGTATGAAACATGGAAAGAAACTAGAAAGTATGACCTGCTCACAGGAGGGATACACATTAAACACAGACACATCTTAAATATGTTCAGAGTTACAAGAAACCAAGAAAATCTCACAACAAACAAAAACTGCAATTATGTGACTGTTACAACTTAGATGAAAGAGACAAATTCTTAAAAATAAAAATTGTCAAAACGGATCCAAGAAGAGATAGATCACCCAAATAAACCATAACAAGAAAAATATCAAATCAAAATTTAAAAACCTCCCAGCAAAGATAGTCAAACTTTGAACAAAGATATCATGAGAAAACAACAGATGGAGGTCCCATATGAACGAATAGACAAAAGTCCTCAGTAACGAGCTAGCACGTCTGGGCTGTGGTCACAGTTCAGTGGGAGAGCACTTGTCTGGCATCAGCAAGGCCCTGGGCTTAGTCCCTCATACTGAAAAAGTCAACAAAACCACAGCACCAGTAAACCAAATCCAGCAACATATTGACAAGGATTAAAAGGCATGATCGAGTGCTAACGTAGTGAGTGAAACTAGGTAGTTCAAGATACAAAAATCAACTGAGGTAATACAGCACTTTGATAAAGTGAGGCTAAACAAAAGTATGTGACTCACCTCAACTGATGCCAAAAAGGCACCTGAAACATCCACTGTCTTTTGGTAATTCAAACAAAAATTCCCACTTCAGCTAGAAGTAGGAGAGACTTACTCAAAATAATAAAGGATGTTTATGAAAACCCACAGGTAATAGTGCACCTTGGAGAAGACCGAAAGCTGTTCCTACCAGTAGGAACAAGATCAAGATACTTGCCTTTACCTTGCTATTCAGCACAGTACTGGAATTTCTAGTCAGAGAAGACAATTACACAAGAAATACAAGGCATCTAGATGGAAAGGATGTAATACTGTGTCTATTCTCAGAAGGCCTGTTCTTACAGAATCCACAGAAACTTACTACAATAAATTAACCTAGCAATGCTGGAAGATACATGAATAAAAATCAGCTGTATTTCTAACACCAGTAATGAATGGCCAGAGAAAGAAGAAAACATTTCTATTATAAAGTACCAGGAATGCATTTAGTCATGAGGCAAAAGACATGTATGCTGGGGAGTATAAAACACAGGGAAGGACCTGAACGAACTGAGTAAAGGAAAGATGTCCTGTATCAGGGACCGGCAGGCAATGCTCAGATGTCATTACTACCCAAACACACTGTATCCATCCGAGTCCTAAAGGTGATCCTGAAATGTAGAGGAAATTAAAACAGGCTCCAAACAGCCAAAACAGTATTTAAATGGAGAGACAGAACTGAAGAATTCACACCTCTGACTTCAAAACCCAGTACAAAGCTACGATATCCAAACTGTAGTATTAGTATCAGGACAGACATACAGACAAAAACAATTATACACCTTATACACCTCTATCCGATTTACTATGTGTTATTTTGAAGTTTCTACCCCTGAGCTACCTACATCTCTAGATACAGAGTACTTCTGTCAAGAGTACAAGACTACCAAGTAGCAAGCCACTGCTCCAATGACTAGTGTTTGGAAAACTGGGCATCAACATACAAATACAAAGTGACTCTCAACATCACACTGCACACAAAAATTAACTCAAAACAGATTAAAGAACCAAATGTAAAAGCCAAAGCTATAAAGCTGATAGAGGGCCGGGCGGCGGTGGTGGCGCACGCCTTTAATCCCAGCACTCGGGAGGCAGAGCCAGGTGGATCTCTGTGAGTTCAAGGCCAGCCTGGGCTACCAAGTGAGTTCCAGGAAAGGCACAAAGCTGCACAGAGAAACCCTGTCTCGAAAAAACCAAAAAAAAAAGCTGATAGAGGAAAATCTAAGTGCCAACCTTCATGATCTCAATTCTGGCAACGGACTCTTAGATATAACACCAGAGACATGAGAAACAAAAGAATACACAGTGGACTTCACTCACATTAAAATCTGTTTCCATCAAATTGCATTACCAAGAAAGGGAAAGCCCACTTTTAAATCATATGTCTAATAAGGGCCTCTTATATGAAACATAGGAAGAACTATTACATTCAACGAGGAAATATCAACCCAACTGGAGTGAGCAAAACAAGTGAATAGACACCTCCTCAAAGACGGCATACAACCAGCCTATCCACAGAGACAAAAAAGAAAGAGTCACTACGGTGGACTCTGATAGAATGTGACTCATGTCCAGAGATCACAGGACAGACACAGACACAAAGGAGAACAGGTAAGAAGACTCAGGAGAGCGTCATGCATGATGCAGAGTGGAAGATTACATTTTCAGGAAATACCCACATAGGCAAACCCAGAGGACAGCAGGCTGCTGGTTGCCAAGAGCTGGAGACTGACTAACACATCCTGAGTTTTCTTCTGAGGTGATGTAAAAATTAGAAACTTGCAGAGGTGGTGACTGCACAATCTTGTATAATAATGAATACATGAGTTACACAATTTAAAATGTTTAACTGTATATGAAGGCAATTTTAATGAAAAAAAATCAGATCTTTTAAAACCTTGTTTTCACCTGTAATTTACATTTTGTGTATTATTCTCACCTTTTTTCTTATCTGCTGGTATTTAAATAATGCATTAGCTATTCCAAAATCTAGGCATGTAAAATTGCATTCATTTCATTGTAGATGGATTTTTCTTTGGGCCACCAGCTTGCAAAAAACCACATGGAGGCTTATTATTAATTATGAAAGCTTGGCCTTGCCTTAAGCTTGTTCCTAACTAGTTTTTATAACTTAAATTAACCCTTATTTTTTTAATCTACATTCGTTTATGTGGCCCAGTTATCTTTACTCTGTACTGCCCATCTGCTTCCTCTCCATCTGGCTGGCATCTCCGCCTTCTTCTTCCCAGAGCTCTGTCTGGAAGTCCCACCTATACCTCCTGCCTAACTATTGGCCATTTAGCTTTTTATTAAACCAGTCACAGTGACACATTTCACACAGTGTAAAGGGATATTCTGCATCATTTCATAGCAAAGGCCTTCAATGAAAGAAGGAAACAAGAAAAATTTCAACTCATTTTAAAGAAAAATGTGTCAAAGGAGCAGAAAGGCGGCATGGAAGGAAGTGGAGTTTGATCTCCAGTGCCTGCCAGTGTGAGGTCTGGCCTCCTGTACCTCTGCGCCATAGCTGGTCCTTCTCCAAGTCTCAGATTCCTCATGGAGGAGACAGGGATCATGACAATGCCTTGTCAAGAATGAGTGAGACCCAGAAGACTCAGAGGGGGTGAGAAAGGGAAAAACACCGTGGTGCCCACGGTTCCTGCTCAAAGGTCAGGCACACTGTGAATTATTACACAGGAAAGAACTATCACGGACTAGAAGCACTCAGAAATTAAAACAAAAGATACTTCCTTTTCTGTGGTCTAGACTGCCATGACTACCACATGAGTGCAATGGCTGCTGTTTGTGCGGAAGCTCTGCCATAGCCACAGCACAAGGCATGCGACTTGGTGAAGCAAAGACCGCTCTGTGCACATACAACAGTTATGGGAACAAGCAAACAAGCAACTTGAAAATTCGTGTGTTTTTCATTAAAACATTACGACCAGAGATTTTATTCTCAATATTTTGATCACATATTCTTAACACTTTGGTATCTCAAAACAGAATATTTTCATCATAGAATTTTTTTTTTTTCTCAAAGGAAAAACTGAAAATTGGGCTCACAAGATGGCTCAGCGGCTAAAGGCTCTTGCACCAACCCTGACAACATGAGTTCTATTCCAGGGACACACATGGTGGAGAAAACTGATTTCTGAAAACTGCCTCTGAATCTACACTCTGATACGTGTGCCTTCATACACATATAAAATAAGTAAGTAGGACTGCACCTTGTGGCCCACCCCAGGTCATGAACCCCATTCCAGCTGCAGCTCCACGTTGGCACCATGCATGCCACTCCCAGGAAGGGACCCCACCCTCACTGCCTGAGGAGCCCTGTACCCTGGCACACTGTTACAGGTAGTAGGTCCCATCCCTGCTCCCTGAGGACCTGAGTACTGTGTACCTCTTCCATGTGACACTGCACACTCCCACTTGACACCAGCCCCTGCCACCTAAGTAACACCTGTACAACCATGTGAGCCTTCCCCAGACTTCTGAGGGTCTTCAGCAAAAGCTCTCTAACTATACTGGTTTGCTCCTGTGCTCAGTAGTTGAACCTAGCCCTAGCTGAGCGGGGACTACTTCTAACATCCCATTCACACATCAACACGGAAGTCAAGAAAGAACAGAGACACATAAGAAGTTCAAGTGTTAGGCCAAATGGACATTTACAGAATATTCCACCCAAGCACAGAATATACATTCTTCTCAGCAGCCACGGAATTTTCTCCAAAACAGACCACAAAACAAGTCTCAAGAAATACAGGAAAAATAAAATAAACACCCTGCATTCTCTCTGACCAAAAGGATAAAGCTGGATATCAATGCAATGGAAAGTACATAAACTCATGGAAACTAAACAACACACAACTGGGTAATTATTGGGTCAAGGACTAAGTTAAGAAGGAAATGAAAAGCTTCCCTGTTTGTATCTCCTTAATTTTCTTTTCTTGCCTTGGTTTTCCAGTTTCAAGCACAATAATGAAAAGGCATGGGGACAGTAGACATATCTGTCTCATTCCTGACTTCAGTATGAATGCCCCAAGCTTTTCTTTGTTTAGAATGATGCTGGCCCTAAGTTTCTTGTACATAGCTTTTACTGGGCTGAGGCATGTTTTCTCTGGCCTTACATTCTCTAGAGTATTTGTGATGAAGGCATATTGGATTTTGTCAAAGACTTTTTCAGCATGTATTAAGGTGATCGTGGGATTTTTGTCTTTTAAGTCTATTTTCACAGTTTATTACATTTACTGAAGTGCATATGTTGAACTATCTTTGCATTTCAGGGATGAAGCCAATGTGGTCATGGTTGATAACCTTTTCGATGTTTGTATTCTGTTTGTAAATGTCTTTTGAGTATTTTTGAGTCTATGCTCATTTGTGATATTGGCCTGTAGTTTTCTTTTGTGTATGTGTTGTTACCTACACATTAGCATGATACTGGCTTTGAAGAGGGAGTTTGGGAATGTTTCTTCGGTTTGTTTGTTTGTTGTTTTGAATAGCTTATAAAGGATTGGCTGTAGATCCTCTTTGAATATCTGGTAGAATTCTGCTAGGAATCCATCTGGCCCTGGACTTTTTTAAGCTGGAAGGCCTTTTATTATTATTTCAATCACATTTGTTATGGGTATGTTTATGTTATTGACTTTCTCATTTTAATTTTGGTGGTTTGGTTGAATCTAGAAATTTATTCATTTCTTTGAGATTTTCCAGCTTAATGGAATAAGTTTCTAAAACATTTCCTCCTGGGGGCTGGAGAGATGGCTCAGAGGTTAAGAGCACTGGCTGTTCTTCCAGAGGTCCTGAGTTCAATTCCCAGCAACCACACGGTGGCTCACAACCATCTGTAATGAGATCTGGTACCCTCTTCTGGCCTGCAGTCATACATGCTGTATACATAATAAATAAATAAATCTTTAAAAAAACACACACACAAAAAAAAAATTTCCTCCTAATATTCTGAATTTCTTTGGTGTTTGCTGTAATGGTTCCCTGTTTATTTCTGATTCTGTTGATCTGGGTCCTCTATTTTGTCTCATTGGGCTGGGAATCTGTTGATCTTGTTCATCTTCTCAAAACAACCAGCTCCTCAATTTGATTTTTTTTCTTTGTTTCTATTTCACTGATTTCTGCTCTGATTTTTATTATTTCATGCTGTCATCTAAGTTTGGATCTGGTTTGTTCTTATTTTTCCAACTTCTTGAGGTACATCATTAAGCAGTCTATTTGTGCTCTTTCTGATTTTTTAATGTGAGCACTCAGATTTCTAAATTTCCCTTGCACAACTGCTTTCTTTCAATGTGTCCCAAAGATTTTTGTGGTACTTTTTTGATTTTCACTTAGTTCTAGGAAGTTCTTTATTTTTTTCTTATTTCCTTATTTGACTCATTCATCATCCAGTAATGAGTTGTTCAATCTCTATGAGTTTTTGAATTTGTTTGCTGTCAGTTTTAAGTTTTACTGCAACATAGTCACATAGGATATAAGCAGTGATTTCAAACTTTTTGAAATTGTAAAGATTTGTTTTGTGTCCCAGGATGTGGTCTATTTTAGAAAGGGTCCATGGGCTGCTGAGTAGAATGTACTCATTGGTCTTTGGGTAGAATATCCTGTAGATATCTGTTAAGTCCATTTGATGTATGATATCAATTAATTCTAATGTTTCTCTGTTTATTTTCTATCCAAATAATTTGTCTATTGAAGAAAGCAGGTTATTGAAATCATCTACAATTAATGGATTGGTGTTAACCTGTTTTTTTAATCCAGTAGTAGTTATTTTATGAAACTGGGGGCCCAGAGTCTGGTGCATATATGTTTAAGATAGTAATGTCTTCTTGATTAACTCTTCTCTTGATACAATGAAGCAACCTTCTTTATTTCTTTTGATTAGTTACAGCTTGAAGTCTATTTTCTCAGATACTAGGATAGTCGTGCCTGCTTGTTTCCTGGTCCTATTTAGAGTATTTTGTCCATCATTTTACTCTAAGGAGGGGTCTATCTTTAAAACTAAATGTGTTTCTTATAGACAACAGGTAGATGGATTTGGGGGGTTTTGTTTTGTTTTGTTTTTTTAATCTATTCAATCTGCCTTTGTCCTAATTGGAGAACTGAGACTACTGATATTTAAAGCTATTGCTGAAATGTGTGTGTTGTCATCATTGTGTTGCTGAGTTTTGGTTTTTGTTTGTGTTCTCAGTGGTATTTTGTGTTTTAATAATTATGGCCTCATATTTCTTTTCATAGTAAGTCTGCTATCCTCACTCCTCTCTTGAGCCTGAAATACTGCTTCTTGTATTTTCTTTAGGTTTGGTTTGTTGGGTATATGTGTGTGTGGCTGTTTATGTCATGGAAAGTTTTTCCTGCCTTTATCCTTCAATTATTTTTGCTGGGTACATTAATCTAGGTTGGCCTTCACAAGTCTTTTAGGACTTGGAATGTATTCCTCCAGGATCTTCTAGCTTTCAGAGTTTCCAATGAGAAATAGCTGTTGTTCTGATGGATTTTCCTTTATACATGACTTTGGTTTTTCTCTTTTCCTTGCACCGTTCACTACACTTTTTTGTTATGTATAGTTAGTGTTTTAACTATGACATGGTGTGGGGATTTTCTTTTCTGGTTTTGTCTATTTGGTGTTCTGTGTATTTCTTGTATCTGTGTGGATATGTCTTTCCTCAGTTTGGTGACATTTTCTTCTCTGATCTTGTTGAAGATCTGGTCTATGCCATTGACTTGGGATTCTTTTTTCTCACCTATGTAAACTTTTTTTTTCATGGTGTCCCACATTGCCTGTGTCTTCCTTTCCTGTGTTTTAGAAATTTTTCATATTTCTTGATTATTCGGTCTAGAGCCTCTATTTTATCTTTGGAATCTGCTATTCTGTCTTCTGTCTGATTCATTCTATGTGTAAGGCTTTCTTTGGAGGGTTCTAGTTGAGTTATTGGCCTTTTCAATTCCATCTTTATTTTGGGTTGAGTTCTCTTCAATATTTCCATCTCCTGATTCAATTCCATCTCAATCCTGGATTGTCGTCATCATTTATTTTCATCATCTTATGTTTGTGTTCTCCTGACCACCACTCAGGCGGTTATTCTCCTGGAGTTCTTTCTCCTTCATTCCATTGAGCTGTATCTTTGCGTCTTCTTTAACCTCCTTGAATTCCTTGATGAAGTTTATGATTGTCCTTTCAATTTTGGGGTCCTGGGGTCCATCCAATTCATTCTCACTGGCAAACATTCTATAGTACTGACCGATTTTAGAGAGAAGATATTGGCTTGATCTTTCATATTGTTGGTATTTTTGCATGAGATCTGGGCATCTGAGTCTGACATGGACAAAGCAGGTTGGGGCTAAAGACAGGATGTGTGAATGTGTTGAGCTTAGATGTTAGAAGTGGCTTGGGTAGAATGAAGTTACATGGAGAGAGGACTGGGCTGGTGGCTGATGTTTCCTGGTTTATGCCTGGGGTGTACGAGTAGATCTGGATGGACAGGTTGGATATGGCATGGGAGGTTCCTGTGGGTAGGCAGAAAGGTAGGGGGATCCTAAGCCTAAGCCTAGAATTGTTTGTACTGCAATCCCAGATGACTAGGCTGGGGTACGGTATGTGGGACCCAGGCTACATCTAGTGGATTGTGGAGAAGGAAGGCATGGATGGGAAAAATCAAGGAGACTCACAGAGCTAGAACCTGGAGAAGAAAGTGGGAGACTTGGCTGGATGGCATGGTTGGAAGCAATGAAAATGGAATTTGTGGGTGGTTGTGGGTAGAGTGGATCCTGGAGGAAACCTAGAAGTTGTCTGTGTTACAGGCCCAGGTGGGCAGACTAAGCTGGGGCACTGGATGTGAAACCCAGGCTAGATCTGGCAAGTTGCGAAGAAGACATGAATAGTGGGCGATCAGAGAGACTCACCTGGAGGAGGAAAAGGGAAGTCTGAATGGGTGGGGTGGTTGAAAGCAGTGCAGAAGGGACTGGTGGGTGGTTGCACGTAGGGTGGGACCTGGCCTCTTCTTTATGTTTAAATACTTACGTAAACCATCCCTTTAACCTGACAACCTTTTTATTGGAACATTTTCTGAGTCACCTACACTCACTTTTATTCATTATCTTTTAAATAAACATGTTCTTGCTTTTGGTCTCTACCATTATACTGACTCCTCTACCAATACCAAGGATGAGGAACACAGTACATGCAGGTGCTACTTTAAACAATCATCATCTTAAGAGCTCTTCTCTACAAGGTATTTTGTGGAATACTCTTCTCAGGTATATTCCGTCCCTCTGCTCCCATTTCTGTTCAGACTCTATTAACCCAGCTTCCTCTTAACCTCTGGCAAGCACTAGTGAGGATTCTGTTTTGGTTTCTACTGCACCCCCCCCTCTCCCATCACACATTCCAGACAACCAGTTTCCAACCAGAGTAGGTTAGAATAGAAACCAACCAATCCCTGGCCTCGGAAAGACTGACTTCAACTTCAGGCACCACCACCAGCACACTAGTAATGTTCTCATGGGATGTCACACCTAGGACTCTTCAGTGTTCTTACGGTCTTTCCAATCTCATACTTGTAACTGGAAAGTGTTGCCCTCGCTTCTCTATTTGGATGCAAAACCACCTTCTCTTTGCCATTCAAATGTCTTTACCTCTAAAACTGAACTCCCAAACCAACTACTTATTCTAAGTTGCCCATCACTGCTTATGTACTAGATATATCATTATCAGTAGCTTGAAGGCCAATGGCCCTACACACTCCTGCGTTTTATTTGTGTGTTCTGGATTGTAATTCATGACTTTCCATTAAGTCCTCATCCTATGATCAACTCTTTCAGAAAGTGCCTTCCAGACTTGACTGGCTAAGATGTTCTCCTTTGTTAAACACTGCTTCACCCTGCCTAGAGTAAGCACCTGAGAACTTTACCGGAGACGTTGAATTGACTAGACTCAATCTAAAATCTAAACTTTGGACAGTAGGGTTTTCCAGTATGTTGATGTTTTCCAAATCATAAAATTTTTTTTAAGAATGTGTAATGACTTTGATGTCTCAGCGTCCTCTGGGGCCAGAAAGGAGAGACTTATTAAGCTATTGCAGAATCCAAGGCAAGTCAGAACCCCACTGTAGACAGTGGTCCTAACAACACCGTGGGACATTTTTAAAAGACAGACTTACTAAAAGATGTAGTCTCTTAAATATGTGGCTAAAAATTTGCACATTTTTTACTTAAATTCTTAACAAAATGAAGTATTTCAAAAAAGTATTAGACCTAATAAGCTACCATCAGACTTACACAGATTAAACCTAGCAACAACTGATGCCTACCAGAACACTGACTTCAAGGTATATTTTAATTTTCTCAGAAAACAATTTTCCAAAATGAAAGACTTTGTCATGAATTTTCAGCTTCATTAATAAACCTCAATACATTAAACATTTCTGTTTTTAAATAAAGCCCTCAGCTGACAGAGAAAAATACATTGGGGGTGGGATTTGTATGTTCCTTTATTACCAAGAGAAATAAAACTGTAGCCTAGCAGATGGAAGAACTGGAATTTCCAAAGACTCAAGACATGAAAAGTCAAGGCTTTTGATCAATTCACCCAGAAGCAGAAGTCTGGTGGGATTCCTGATGCAGTACACAACATGATTTCTGTAAACAAATCCAAGAGGATATAGCTGCTGCCGAATTACTAAAGATCCTGAGCAGAACTGGACCTACCTGGCTGATCCCTGAGGCAGGGATCTTGTAGGACTGCATCTTCTGCTTCAGCAGCTCTGCATCACTGTGACGGAATGGGCACCCTGACAACAGAACACAAGCCACACAGCAGCAAGGTTATTTACCAGGGCTCAGCACAGTGCCACACTTGAGAGGCTGCCGAAGCTCTTAACTGTCTAACAGCTTATTAACAAAAAGTCAATTGCCCATGGGTGCAACTGCTTTCCTTTCCTTCTAAACGAGGATTTAGCTGCTTGGTTATCAGGATACTACAGGCTCAAGAGTTACATAAAACAGTACAGCACTCTCAGATTCACACGGCCATTCACTAGGAAGAGAAAACAGCCCGAACCTTGCCAGAACAGAAAATCACAAAGCGGCCAGAACAGTTTACCTAAAACTTACACTCTCACATTTCTGTAGTCTAAAAACATTGCAGAAAGACATAAAAGAGAAGGGATATATATATAATAGAAATAAAAAATAGCCAAACTCTAAGAAACATAAACATATCATATCAAATTCAGACATAAATTTTATGCCTATCTCCTGAAGACCAGAACCCATATAAACTTTGAAGAATCATGGCGGTTAGCAATGTAGACAATTAGGAATTGTTTCAGAGAAAAGCCACATATAGTATATTTGTTTCATCACTGTATTTCATGAGCAAAATAAAAGGATGGACAATGAGAAATATTTGCATGAAGAAGAACAGAGACTATTTA
>CABHPH010162912.1:0-40057 GCA_902168325.1 Peromyscus nudipes | reverse complement strand
GATCTTTCTATAACTGCTTGACCTGTAGGATTATGTGGTATACCTGTAATATGCTTTATATCGTAATAAGCAAAAAACTGCTTCATTTTAACAGAGACATATGATGGAGCATTGTCAGTTTTGATTTGTGCAGGTATACCCATGATGGCCATAACTTCTAACAAATGAGTGATTACAGAATCAGCTTTTTCAGAACTCAAAGCAGTTGCCCATTGAAATCCTGAATAAGTATCGATTGTATGGTGTACATATTTCAATTTTCCAAATTCTGCAAAGTGAAACACGTCCATCTGCCAGATTTCATTCCTCTGAGTACCCTTTGGGTTATATCCTGCTGGTAATGGCGTTTGATTGTAGAAGGAACAAGTAGGACATTTCTTTACTATTTCTTTGGCTTGTTGCCAGGTTATGGAAAAATCCTTTTTTAAACCTTTACTGTTGACATGATGTTTTTTATGAAATTCTGAGGCCTCCAGCACATTTCCTATCAATAATTTATCAATTTCATCATTACCTTGTGCTAGAGGTCCTGGCAGATCAGTATGAGATCGAATGTGAGTTATATATAAAGGATGACTCCTTTTCCTGATGGTATCTTGTAATTGAATAAATAGTGAAGTTAATTCTGAAGCGTCAGGGATAAATTCTGCAGTCTCAATATGTAATACCACTCTTTCAGCATACTGAGAGTCAGTCACTATGTTGAGAGGTTCTGAAAAATCCATTAATACCAACAGAATAGCATACAATTCCGATTTTTGAACTGAATTATAAGGACTTTGAACCACTTTACTTAAATTTTCCGATTTGTAACCTGCCTTTCCTTGTTTGTTGGCATCTGTATAAAATGTACGAACTCCAGATATGGGTTTTTTGCGTACAATTCGAGGCAAGATCCAATCAGCTCTCTTTATAAGATCAATTCTATCACTTTTGGGATATTTGCTGTTAATTTCTCCCAAAAAATTACTGCAAGCTCTTTGCCAAGGTTCACTTTCTGTCCATAATTTTTCAATGTCCTCTTTAGTTAAAGGTACGACAATTTCTGCTGGGTCTATTCCTGCTAATTGACGAAGTCTCAATTTTCCTTTCCAAATCAAGTCAGAGATTTTTTCCACATAAGTTTTTAATTTTTTATTTGGTTTATTTGGTAAAAATATCCATTCCAATATAATATCTTCTCTCTGCATTAATATTCCTGTAGGAGAACGCTTAGAAGGTAAAATAACCAAAATGCAATCCAGCTTTGGATCAATACGATATACGTGTCCTTCATGTACTTTCTTTTCTACCAAGGCCAATTCTTTCTCAGCTTCAGGTGATAATTCTCTTGGACTATTTAAGTCCTTGTCGCCTTCTAAAGTTTTGGACAAATTATTCAGTTCATCATTTTTTACTCCAACAATAGTTCGTAGATGAGAAATGTCTCCAAATAATCTTTGAAAGTCATTAAGAGTCTGTAGTCTATCTCTCCTAATTTGCACCTTTTGGGGTCTAATTTTTTGTAGCTCTATTTTATATCCTAAATAATTAATAGAGTCTCCTCTTTGTATCTTTTCAGGAGCAATTTGTAATCCCCAGCAAGGCAAAATTTTCTTTACTTCTTCAAACATTCTTTCTAAAGTATCTGCATTTGAGTCAGCTAGTAAAATATCATCCATATAATGATAAATTATAGATTTAGGAAACTTTTTACGTATCACTTCTAATGGCTGTTGTACAAAATATTGGCACAGAGTTGGGCTATTCAACATTCCCTGTGGTAGGACCCTCCATTGAAATCTTTTAACCGGTTGAGAATTATTATAAGTAGGCACTGTGAAAGCAAATCTTTCTCTGTCTTTTTCTTGTAAGGGTATTGAAAAGAAACAGTCTTTTAAATCAATAACTATGAGAGGCCATCCTTTTGGTAACAGAGTAGGCAAAGGAATTCCAGATTGTAGAGAGCCCATTGGCTGAATTACTTTGTTAATTGCTCTAAGGTCTGTTACCATTCTCCATTTACCAGATTTCTTTTTAATAACAAATACAGGAGAATTCCAAGGGCTGGTTGATTCTTCAATATGCTGAGCCTTTAACTGCTCTTCTACCAGTTCTTCTAAAGCCTGGAGTTTCTCTGTTGTTAAAGGCCATTGCTGAACCCATACAGGCTTGTCTGTTAACCATTTTAAAGGTAGAGCTGTTGGTGTCTTTGGAAGATCATCAGTTGTTGTGTCCTGTTCTTGTATAATATGGATGGCTGGTGACCACTCAGAATGATGTCTTCTAATATTTCTCTCAGAAACATGTGCTAGTTTAGTATTTGTTTCTGAGACTGGAGGGATGTTAATCTGAGTATTCCATTGTTGCAACAGTCTCGACCCCACAGGTTCATAGCTATGTTAGCCACATATGGCTTTAATTTACCTCTCTGTCCTTCTGGGCCTATACATTCGAGCCATCTTGCACTCTGCTTTACTTGAGATAATGTCCCAATTCCTAATAGTTGAACGTTTACCTCCTGAAGAGGCCAAGTTGGATGCCAAAATTCTGGTGCAATTATGGTAATGTCTGCACCTGTGTCTACCAAACCAGACAACAAAACACCATTAATTTTTATTGTTAATTTTGGTCTTTGTTCATTAATAGAAGTTTGCCAAAAAATTTTCTTTATGTTTTTTCCTGAATTTTCTATTCTCTCTGTTCCATCATCCTGACCAGCTTGATTTATTTCGATAGGCATAATCAATGTGGTGGTATTGTGTTCCCCAAAATATTGTGTATGCTAATAAACTTATCTGGGGTCAGAGAACAGGACAGCCACAATATTAAACATAGAGGTTAGGCAGTGGTAGCATACGCCTTTAATCCTAGCATTCCAGAGACAGAAATCCCTCTAGATCTCTGTGAGTTCAAGGCCACATTAGAAACCGCCAGGCACGGTGATACACACCTTTAATCCCAGAAAGCCACACCTTTAATTCCAGGGAGTGGTGGTAGAAAGCAGAAAGGTATATAAAGCGTGAGGACCAGAAACTAGAGGCTTTTGCCCTGGAGAGGCCTTTGGCCTGGAGAAGCATGTGGCTGGTTAAGCTTTCAGGCTTCTAGCAGCAGTTCAGCTGAGACCCATTCTGGATGAGGGCTCGGGGCATCCAGTCTGAGGAAACAAGATCAGCTGAGAAGTTGGCCAGGTAAGGTTAGTTGTGGTTTGTTCTGTCTCTCTGACCTTCCAATGTTCACCCCAATACCTGGCTCAGGTTTGATTTTATTAATAAGACCTTCTAAGATTCATGCTACAGGCCCATTAGTTTTCTCTGCCTCAATTGGCTCATTTGTAAAACGTAGATGATAATTTACAAGATAAATCTGAGGAAAATGTAAAATCAATTATTTTTAATTCATTAGGCAATGAAAGAGCTAGTCAGGTGTTCTCACCCAGTCTTAGTTAGGGTTCTTGTTACTGTGATAAAACGTGGTCAAAAGCAACCTGTGGAGGAAAGGGTTTATTTCCTCTTACACTTCCAGGTAACAGTCAATTATCAAAGGAAGTCAGAGCAGAAATTCAAGGCACAGGCCATGAAGGGATGTTGCTTTTTGGCTTGCTCCTCATGGCTTGCTCAACCCCTTTTCTTATACATCGCTGGACCACCTGTCCAGGGATGGTACTGTCCACAGGGAGCTGGGTCCTGCCATGTCAAACAGCAATCAAGAAAATGCCCCTACCGACCTGCTCATAGGGCAATCCAAGGGAGACATTTTCTCAGTTGAGAGTTGCTCTTCCCAGATGACTGTAGCTTATAAGTTCATGAAACTAACCAGCACTGAATCCTCAAAGAAGAGCTTCGAAGTTAGGGAACATGTAGACATTTTAAAAAGAAATTATAGGAAAAGATTGTTCTGTGAGATATAATTTTTTATAGTGTCCAACCAACTACAAACTTCTGGGCTTATCTATTTTAATGAGGAGAAAATAGCTGTAAATTTTCTGGGCTAAAGTACTCACACTAAGTCATGACTCCTCTAAGTCTGGGAACATTAGTCAACATTAAGCAATGAGGTGATCCAAAGAAATGTCTCAAGGAAGTCCTTGGGTGACCTCTGCTCCCTAATGTCACTGTAAGAACAGGGGAGCACTTTTTGCTTTCATTCCAAGTTTCAGATACTTTTCTGCCAGCATCTTAGCTACAGTTGGGATTAAATAGAGGAATATGTATGAAGCGCTTAAAAGACCGCCTGCTCTTGGCTCAGGAGATGGCATTAAAGTTCTGACTTTTTCCAGGATAGTCAGGCCACTCAATAACCCCACATGAGGGATTCAGGGCAGATATCAGAAAACTGTTGTCTGGAACCCTAGCACTTGGAAGGGTAACACTGGAGGGTTGCCACTTTGGTCCACATGGCAGATTCTAGCCAGAGATGGACTATATCCTAGACGCCTCTCCATCTACTCTCCATATGCCATCTTGCCTCTCCTCCCCAGTGCTTTCTTCTGTTCCCCCTTGTGGTGGTTTGAATAAAAATAGCCCATAGGTCCATAGGGAGTGGCACTATTAGGAGGTGTGGCCATTTTGGAGTAGGTGTGGCCCTGTTGGAGGAAACGGTGGCTCACAATCTTCCTTCCTGCTGCCTGCCAGTCTGGATGTAAAGCTCCCAGCTCTTTTGCCAGCAAAATGTCTGCCTGCATGCTGCCATGCTCCCTGCCATGATGACAATGGACCAAACTTTTGAACCTGTAAGCAAGCTCAAATTAAACGTTTTCCCTCATAAGAGTTGCCATGGTTGTGGTATCCTTTTACAGCAGTAGAACACTGACCAAGACAGAGCCTAGACAAGTGTTTAGCAAACCTATGTCTGATCTCAGAGTGTGAGGGTAGAGGCTAGCCCACAGTCCTCAACCTTCCCTGAGAATATGGGCGGAAATGTATGTAGTGATTCAAATGTATGTAGTGATTCAAAGATTCTGAGCTAGCCCATGACATGCCCCCCCCTTCCTCTCCTCTCCTCCCTGTGTGCATGGGGGGGGGAGAGAAGTGGGGGCAAGAGAGAACATAAAAATAAATAAACAAAATCAAGGCTGGGGCAAACCAGGGTGAAGACATGAAAAGCAATTCCATCATCGAATAGAATGAATCTCAGTGCTGTGTGTATGCTCTAATAGACTCCATCTCCTGGCTTCCTGCCTCTTTTGTACCAGGGCCTCACACTGCACCCACAGTGAACATGTTCTTCTGTTTCCTACAATCAAAAGTAAAGTAAAACTCTAGCACTTCCCAAAGCTAAGAGACACAATTATGATAGGGAAAGATGAAAGGGTGGGGCCTGGGGCTTTCCAATGATAAATAATACTAGCTGAAGATTCTACTGAGGACTCCTGCAGGCAGTGTGACTTGTTCCAACTTGTTTATTGAGGGGCTTGCTGAGAGTAAGGGGGGAGGGCAAAATCTCCAGGTTCTCCTGGGCACATTCCCCCTAGCGGCAGTCACTCTATCAACTGGGTCCTCTTTTCAACCATCAGCCAAGTACAGGGCTCAGGGTAGTACGTGAGCTACTTCATAAGAAAGCAAAACTACTAGGAAGTCTTCAGCAAAGTGAAGCTTGGCTTACCTTTGTCTGTAAATAAATGGCTTCAATTGCAGAAAAAAATATATCTGGAACATTGTCCTGCAGTTGAAAATGCAGAGCCTCATCACGATATGACAGCAGCATCCAACAGCTTGTCTGCTCACATGGATGTTCCCTAGAGGTGTCTGGTGTCCCCCAGCATGACGTGCACTACATCAGTGTGCGTGGGCATCCAGGTTCTCAGGCTGGGACTGGGCCGATACTGGGACAAGCATCTAATCTAGTACTTAATTCTTAAAAGTGATTCATCGTGATGCCTTTGGGCTGGACTGAATAACAGTAAAATATCAACGAAACAAGACAGACCACTAACATGGACTCCTAGAATGTGAGAACCAAAATGGACCTCTGAATGATTTTATCCTAATTCCACACTGCAGCTAACTAAACCAAGTGAACTGCCCACTGCGAGTGTGTTTAAATGGCGTGAAAGGACTCATAAAGAAATGGAAACATCTCAGCACAGAATAGCAAGTATTTCCACAAGTCCTGGTGTCCCAAAGATGTCTACTTCACATCCCTGTTTATGTATCTGTCACCATTAGTATTGCTTTTGTTTCAAAAATAAAACACCAAGATCTGAAGGGGGAAGTTGGAGCTGCGTGGGAGAGAAGTTTGTTTTTCTCCTTCCAACCTTCTTAGGTTCTGGCTGTACCACTGTGGACTCTGGGGTGTCCTCTTACACCCACACGGATCTCGTGTGAATGTCGAGGATGTTCCCAGCTTCCCAGGCCCCCTGATGCTTTTTCTTGTCATCTTTGAAGACTGGCCATGGAGTCTGACTATCATCCATGTTCGGGGCAGCCCTGAGAAACCCATGGCGCCTCTCTCACACACTAGCAGAGAGGAAGCATGCAGGGGAAAATTCAAAACAACAGGGAGTGTGGACAGCCAAGATGTGGTGGTGAGGGCTGGGGGAGGAGGTGAAGTCTTGCTGGCTGTGAGAGGAAGAGGACTCTGTCCACTACTCAACACAAACATTTCTATACTACATCAACCAGCTTTAGAGATAAAGCATCCAAGCCAGAGCATCTCCCAATGAAGACCAGCCATGGATGCTATTTCTATTGGTTTCTTACATTCCTAAAGAAACAGCCATAGAGCACCATTGAACTCATTTGTAATACAGTATCTCCCCTTCAAGGTAGAAAAAAAAATTGCTTAGAAGGTTGTTCACCAATCTGAGTAAACATACTTGAGCTATGCTCCCAGGAGAACAGGAAGGTAGGGAAGGGACAAGGCTACCTCGTTCCCACCGAAATGAGGGGACTCTGGACAGTAGAGGACGGAGTTGAGGCCAGGTGAAGACACAGAGGAAGAAGCAGGAAAGCCTGGTTCTGGGATTTCAGTGTTCAAGTTTACAAGCCATGGACCCAACATATGGCTCACTCAGGCAACCGACGCACAAGTGCCACCAGGCTTCAGGGCTGCCCAGATATGTCTCCCTGGCTTGACTGGGCTCTGCTCTGAGCAGTGTGCAAGGCCAGGTGGGGTCTGGCACTCCCAAGACTACTGCTACTTTCAGCTACACACTTGGCACCTAGAGATGCTCTTTGCCTAGCACAACACGGGTCAAGAGATACATGCTGAATGGATGTCATGTACACACTCACCTTGTGGTAGGTTTGACCCTTTTAGGAAGTCCTGTAGGAAGGGTCCAGTTTAGCTGTAAATGCTTGACCCTAGTTACGGTGGAGACTGCTTTACAAGTGAAGAAGCTGACAGGGTGGTTTGCCCAAAGCCATAGTCAAACTGGACCTAAGCTGGGCTTGGAGCCCAGGGCTCTGAGCAATACTGCTGGGCCTCTTCCACTACGTCAGGTGACCAGATGGCCCTTGACATCTACTGACAGTGGTATGCTCTTACAGTAAGCTGGTGGCCAACCTGTTACATATTCTTCATTGCAAAACATTAGAAGTGGTGGGTTTGTGTTCAAAACAGAAAGGCAGCCACTCCACATGCTCCCATATAGCTTCTCGGCATTGGTGTGGGCAGTGTTGAACAGTTCTATTTAACTGAAGCTCAGAATAGTTTATGGACCGTCAGAAGAACAATAAGGCTGATACATAAACTTGGATCTGCCCTCAGTTGATTCTCTCCAACATAAGCATAGATATTAAAGATCTGCCTCTGGAAGCTGACTGACTAGACTAAATACTAAGCATGCTAGGTTATAAGGCATGATGAAATTACAAATAAACATGATTCTCTATAAACTTATACATACTAAAACAATATTATTATCAGAGGATGATTAGTTTGACATATGATTCCATTGAATTAAGAATTAAGAAATATTCACCAAGTGAAGGTTGGCTTCAAACACCACAGGAGAGGCTGGGGATGCAGCTCAGTTGGGAAGTACTTGCTTAGCGTGTACACATTCAATCACCAGCACAGCAACACACACACACACACACACGCACACGCACACGCACCACAAAATGACCCCTTGGTATAAAGTCTGGCTTGTTGGGGAGTTGACATCATTAACAAAGCTGCACACATGCTACCTCACGGCACTGCAGAAAGTCAGTCAGTGCTGTCCTAGGGAATATCCCGTCTTGGAAAACCAACTTCTGTTCCAGGTTACATGTTTCTTAGGTTCTCCTAGACTCTAATGACCCCCACGGCAGACACTTGACTGTGAGAGAAGAGGCTCCAGCGACAGGAAGGAGAAAAATCGGCGTGGAACTCATGTTCACACCACCATGTTTGCTACGGCGGGCCAGTGTCCATTTGCTATCAGCCGATAATGCAGCTTACAAGGAGAAGGGACCCATGAACATGGAGCTCACTTCTGTTCTCCCAGCCTGGCTAGCTGTGTTCCTTGGAAGACAGCAGTCGAGACAATGCAGCAGAGGTGGGTCAAGGTTACACTCGTAAAGACCGTATATGCCATTGTAGGAGCACGACACTGGCCTGGTTTTGTTCAATGTCACACTGCCCTGCAGACTGTTAAAATATGAAAATAGCCTGCCTTGGCATTTTCACTGCAAAGGTGTTACACATCGTTGTGTTGCTATTGAACTTATCAGTAAACAGTCAGTGCTATTTAAGTATTTTACAAGTTGTCTGAAGTGTTAGTTCACATTAAGATTGTTTTTAAAGGTTTCTGCAGAACTGAGATTCAGCACAAAGGCTGGAAATGGAAGAAGGGTAGTGTGATGATCGCCACACATACATGCTCTGCTCACTCATTCAGCTATCCTTGTAGTTAACATATATGTGTGGACTGGCAAGATGGCTCAGCAGGTATGTGCTCGCTATCAACCCCAAAGACAGGTTTGAGGTGATGGAGTATTTGAGTGTGAGCACACCAGATAAGGCTGGTTGTTCAGGAACAAACCACAGGATGTGAGTTGGGGAAGCAGGGCTAGAACCTAGATTCAACCAGGGGAAGTAGCTGGCATGAGAAAGAGGAATTCTAAGGGGCATGGTCTCTAAAAGGAGGCTTCTGCTCTAAGAGTGCCAGCCTGAGCCTGGGCAGGTAGTGCAGCCACTAGGAGAGTCCAACTTCAGGACCGCCTCAGCCCAAGGCAGTCTCCAAAGTCCTTGTGTCCTGCTAAAGAAGCGAGGAGCCCAGGCGAGATGCTGACCTCTCCACACACATGCTTTCAAAAGAGTCAAAGGGGCTTTTAAACTGGGAATGACAGATGAGAAATGAATAAATGGCAATTTTTGTCATATTTAAAGATGGGCTTTCTGTGTTTTGTTAAGACTTGAGTTTAATAGCTATGGCTCTCTCTCGGGACTAGAAAGATAGAAAAAGACAAGAGAGTTGTTGTTGTTGTTGTTGTTGTTGTTGTTATTATTATTATTATTATTATTATTATTATTTCAACTCAATAAAACAGAGACACAGGGTCACTTCCTTCGGGACATGGAATGTCTATTTGATGTTGCATGTTTTATCCCACTCTTTCAAGACTATTATTTGGTCATTCACTCCAGTACTGAGCTAACTTCTGTGCCCCCACATCAGCTGGAACCTGAGGGAAGGACAAAGGATGTGGCCTGAGAAACCACAGCCTCACCACTGCGAACTGGCCCTGCCACAATGGCTGGTGCGCCACACCTTCATTAAATGTCTACGGAGCCCTCCTGTGGGTCAGACTTTGTGCTCAGGGAGGCCATGCTAAAGGGAGTTCATGGTCCAGCCACTGTACAACAGGGCAAACTTCAAAGCGCCCTTCTAACAGGTGACCACATCAAATGGCCTTGTCACATGCCATTTGGAAGATGACAGACATCAGTCTGCCCAGGTGTGGAACCTCTCACTGATATTAGTAGAAGCAGAATGGACAGAGCGAATGAAATGACCTAATCCATGTGGAGTAACTCTGCTCTCAGAGTTAATTCGAAATAACACTAGTGTGAGCAACACAATGTGTTTATAACTCGGGTTGCACAGCATCATAAATGTCATGGAAAATTTCACCATTGAAAGATAAAGTTGGAGCGCTGGGGGCAGCTTTCTCCAAGTCATGCTATCCTTGGGTTGGTGGGGCCACAACTCACAGCTCACTGGCTTGGAACAGGGCCTCATGGCAGCCAGGATCAGGCTCTCTGTACCACCTCAACTTCCAGACACGCTAGGATTTGTAGGTACATCAGTTCTGCTGATGACGCCCCCACCCAGCTGCAGCAGCCTTAGCCAGGCAGCCTGGCTTCTCTAGGGCTCCAAGGTCTCGCCCATGCTGCCCTGCCCTCCTCACCCTCTGAAGAGAGGCACTCACCCTCAAATCTACCCTTCTCCCGCTCTTTCCAGCTGAGCAGGCTGGATTCAGGAAGCTGTATTCCACTCTTCTCCATTCCCACTACTCCTCTGGCTTTCGGTTTTAAAACTCAAAGGTGGGAGCAGCTCAGATTTACTCTCAACAGTTTTTGTAATTTGCGGGCCTGCTTGGCTACCTTGGCCAATGCCCCAGCCTCTTCCCCAGTAGATTGGCCAGATTAGTGGCTACCTTGCATGGGAGTGGTTTTATTAACTGCAGAGATCTGTCTCTGCACTCATAAAGTTCCTACACGAACCTCTAGGTTTCTTTAACGCTTGACATTCCCATTCCTTCATTACTACCACACAGATGGGACTGAGAACAGAAACTTGAAGCACTAGGGATCTTATCCACAGCAGACTCTGTTAACCAGATGTGAGCTCACACATCTGCAGTCCTAGCTCTTGGGGGAGGTAAAAAACAGAAGGATCACACCAAGTTCAAGGCCAGCCTGGTCTACCTAATGCCTTCCAGGCCAACTAGGGCTAGATAGATATCAAGACCCTACCTAAAAAAGAACACTTGATTGATTGACTGAAAATGAACTCTGAAATGACTGCTACAGCTGGTCTTCTTTTGGTACTACTGTAAAGGGAATTAATGTATTTTATATAGACCCCCTGATGTGGGGACAGTAGTTAACGATTTCACCTTCAGAAGTCATGCAGAAAAGCCTTCTCTTTGCTGGACTTGGAGTCTTTTATTCCATGGTAGCTGCCTGTGTTGTATTATCTTCATTCTCCCAAAGGACTGATGGTGTTACCGATGACCACTCCTGTGTTGTCGAAGCATCCATCTTCCATTGTTTGATTGTTCCCACATGTGAGTAAGGATTAGCAAACTGTGCAGAACTCTGAGGGTAGAAAAGGGAATGGTTTGGATTTGTCTCTGAGGGAGAAGACTGGCAAGGGACATTTTGGACTAGGTTTGAAGAATAAATCCAATTTCACCAAATGGGGAAGATGTCTGTCCTGGGGTTGACACACTGCAGGGAGCACACAAGGGGAAAGTGTGATAAATAGAAAGTAAAACGAGGGGCAGCCTGGGAGGAAAGCTTGTGGTAGGAAAGGACAGAAGGAGCATCTGGGAGCTGCAGCAGGTGGCACTCGTGTTCAGGAGGAGTTTCCATGAACAGTGCTTAGCCTGGGTGACTGACTGGGAAAAAAAGAAATGGAAGCCCTTCAAAACACACAGGGAAAGCTTGAAGGTGAATACAGATGGCAGGAAGTCACTCCCCCTCCTGTCTGAATGTCCGCTTCCTTTACCAGGGCTTTCGAAAGAGATCCTACACTCTGAAGAATATGGAGCCCTTCTCATTAAGTGTAATTTTAAGGTACTAATGGCAACCCACTCCTCTTAAACTGCCCTTTGATGAAGAAAGAGTATTAAGTCTGAAGGGCATGCCCATCGTAAGAAGGATATAAAAACCACGGAGAGGGGCCTTTCGTGCAGGGCAAACCAACATGACCCTTCTTCCTCAGCAGTTAAAGCACTTTGGTAATGAACAATAAAGCTACAGAACTGGATAAACTGCCCAGAGCCTGAAGTATTTGATTTGGACAAACACTCCACTCTGCATTTTGTACCCTCAAATCCTTGAATTCTGGAGAGCAGGCTCGTGGCCCTCGAGGAGGCAAGGAGAGAGCCACCAATGGTGTTGATACCTCTGTTTCCTCCCTCCTGAGAGTCTCCTAATAACCTGATAGATAATTGTGAAGCATGTAGCCTGGGGCTCTGCAGTTCCACACATGTGTGAGATTGGCAGGGGAAAGGCCCAGAGAATGACCACTAGTAAGCTAAGTGGGGGCGGGGGGGGGGGTGACTCAATTTGAAATGAATATTTGGGGAGACCATTTCAACTTAATAGAAATAAGGATTCTGATTTAGTCATGGTTTTCTAGAGAAACAGAACTGATAGAATGAAAATAGATAGATAGATAAATATATACATACATAGATGCATAGTTAGATACGTAGATAGATACGTAGATACATAGATAGATAATAGATACATAGATGATAGATACATAGATGATAGATAGATAGATAGATGATAGATATGAGAGATAGATATGAGAGATAGATATGAGAGATAGATATGAGAGATAGGTAGGTAAACATATGACAGATATAAATGGATAGATATGGGGTTTATTAGAGTGGCTTATAGGGTGTATCTGACTGTTCCAACAATGTCTATCTCCCAACAGAAAGTCCAAGAACCCAATAGTTGTTCAATCCATGGGCTGGATGTCTCTGCTGGTCTTCAATACATGCCACAATCCTGAAGTAGTAGGCTCTAAGTAAGGGAATGAACTTGCCAGCAAGAGTGAGAGCAAACCAGCAAAGAGCAAGAGCTTCCTTCTTCCGTGGCCTTTATATAGGCTGCCACCAGAAGGTGCGGCCCAGATTTAGGGTAGATCTTCCCACTTCAAATGATGCAATCAAGAGAATATCTCACAGGTGTACCTAGCAGCTTGGGTTTTGGTTAATTCCAGATGTAGTCAAGTTGACAACCAAAAATAGTTATTACAAGTTCACCCCTTGTTAAGCTGACACATGATAATAACTCCTTATGCAATAGTTAATTTCAAAATGAAAACAATAGACAGGTCATAATTCCACCTAACATGATATAACTATCCCAAATACAATCACAAATGCATTATATATTTAAGCAAGTCATAATTATGCCTAACATGGTATAAACATGGTATAACCACCCCATGTACAACTCCAAACACATATATTTTAGGAAAGGTGGCAATGTCTCTTGAGGGACGTTCTTTTAGTTTTGTAAAACTTAATATGATAACCATTGATATTATCTTTAATGATGTTATATTACATGATAAAGAACTCAAGGAAGGAAACACATTCTTAACAAAATATGACAGAAACACTCATGTCCTTGTTTCTGCATCTTGTCACATTAGCTGGTATTTATGACTGCCTTCCTCTACTACCCATTTGGTGTTTCCTCCACCCTCAGTAGGCAATCATCAGGTTTGGGTTCTTTTCATGGAGGAGTGACCCATACCTTCATTCCTGATGGATCTGTGCCCTTTGTCATCCTGCCTGGATTGGGTTGTTATAGTTTCCTATTGACTTTTAATCACAGGACATGGTAACACCAAGAGATGCCCTAAGGGATCTCCTGCATTCCAGACATAATATTTCTTGCTTCCATTATGGAGAGGCAATTTATTTTCGCCTTGGCAGTCTGGATCAATCACCCCTCCTAACACTGCTATTCCCTCCTTAACTTGTTGCCTTCAGAATCCCAAAGTGACCAAAAGAAAGTCTGAGCTTCCAGTTCAATGAAATGTTTGTTGAGGCTCCAGGCAGGAGCGTGTCCCACTCTGGAATGAAAACTTCAAGCCCACTAGAATTTACGGTCACAGAAACAGAAGAAAACTTTCCTAGTGGGTCACTAAGGGGTGACTGTAAATGGGACCATTCCCTTGTCCACCCCTTCATTCCTGGCTATGGGAGAAAATGTACCATATATTAGATGTTGATTCAAAGCATGTACTGCCTTCTGGAGAACCCTACCCCAGTCCTCCCTGCTTCTGCCACTTTGGCCCTATAACTGTGTCTTCAAAAGGCCATTCCATTGTTCTGTTGAGCTAGCTGCTTCAAGATGGTGGGGAACATGACAAGACCAGTGGATGTCATGGTCGTGAGACCACCGTCAGACTTCTCTAGCTGTGAAGTGAGTTCCTTGGGCAGAAGCAATTCTGTGTGGAATACTATGACGGCGGATAAGACATTCTGTAAATCCACAGGTGGTGGTCTAGGTGGAAACATTATGAGCAGGAAAGGAAAATCCACAACCATAATAAGCATCTACTTCACTAAGGATAAAGCATTGTCCTTTCCACAAAAGAAGTGGTCCAATGTAGTTAAGGTCACTGACTGGTCACCCCAGGGAATGGTGCCATATGGGGGCCTCAGTGTTGGTCTCAGCAGCAGCTGTAACCAGGTTAGCCTTGGTGGATGGAAATCCATGTTGTTGAGCCCATGCACATCCTCCATCTCTGCCACCATGGCCGCTTTGTTCATGGACCCACTGGGCAACGACAGGAATGGCTGAGGAAAGAGGCTGACTGTCCACAGAATGGGTCTTCCTGTCTACTCGATTACTGAATTTCTCCTCTACTGAAGTCACCTTTTGATGAGCATTTACATGGAACACAAGTATCTTCACATCCTTTGCCCATTTGGAGAGATCTCTCTACATACTTCTTCCCCAGATATCTTTCTCACCAGTTTTCAAATCATGCTCTTTTCAAGTCCCCATACCACTGGGCTCCTCAAAGTTTCATTGGGTCCCTTGAATTTGGTTGTGTTTACTCCCATCCTCTGATGTGCACATACATTACCAACAAAGTGGTTGCTATCTTCTGCTCACTTAGTCCAATAAGGATAATGCCACCAAAATGGTGCACCAGTGTGATATTTTGTGGAAGAGACAGATAACCAAGATCCCTTCAAACTAAGTTATGGCATAGGGCTGAAAAACTCATATATCCTTGAGGGAAAACTGTAAAGGTATACTGCTGGCCTTGCCAACTGAAAGCATATTGCTTCTGAAGGTCCTTATGGACAGGTACTAAGGAAAAGACATTTTCTAGATCAATAGCTGCATACCACCTACCAGGAGATGTGTTAATCTGCTCAAGAAAGGATACCACACTTGAGCAGCTGCAGTTAGAGTCACAACTTGATTAAGTTTTCAATAGTCAACTATCATTTTCCACAATCCTTCTGTCTTCTGCACTGTCCAGATACAAGAGTTAGAAGAGTTGTGAGTGAGATGTGGTGGGAACTACCACCCCTGCATTTTTCAAGTCTTTTGTGGTGGCACTAATTTCTGGAGCTCCTCATGAGATGCAATATTATATTTGGTTCACTTTTTTCCCCTAGTAACTTCAATGGCTTCCATTTGGCATTTTGGTCATAATAACCCTCACTCCAAAGGCCAAGGAATCAGTATGGGAATTTTGTCAATTTCTAAGCATATGTGTCCCACTTATGCATTCTGGACTGTGGAAATAATCATAAGAAGAGTTCGAGTTTGCAGACCCAGGACCCCTTGATTGAAGGGACAGCCAGATTCCACTAAGGATCTCAGTAAAATACCCAAGAGTTTTACTGTTAGCCTTTCTCCAGCCTTCCCCAGAGGGACCTTTTACAAGGGTAAGTGCACACTAGTGGTACACTGGCACCCAGTGGACCTACTACGAGTTGGACTTCAGTCAAAATTCAATTAATCACCTGACCTCCTTGCCCTACTTTAACTGGAGGACCACAATGCTTCTTGGGATCTCCTGGAGTCAGTGTTGGTTGTGAACCAGTTTTCAATAGACTCTGGAAAGTCTGATTATTTCCTTTCCCCCAGGTCAGGCCATTATGGACATTGTTTTGCCTATACTGCCTATTACAATAACTGTACACCTTTCTTTTTTAAAGATTATTTATTTATTATGTATATAACATTTTGCCTCTATGTATGCCTGCATGCCAGAAGAGGGCACTGAATTTCATTACAGATGGCTGTGAGCCACCATGTGGTTGCTGGGAATTGAAATCAGGACCTCTGGAAGAGCAGGCAGTGCTCTTAACCTCTCCAGCCCCCTGTACACCTTTCTTAAAAAAAAAAAAAAAAAAAAAAAAAACTGTGTGAGCTTCTATATTAAACCTAGAACCTCCACTCAATGGGCCTGTGGTAATAAACTCAGCCTGATCCAGTTTTATGTTTCTTCCACCATTACCCTGCACCCTTAAAATCCATTCCCACACATATTCCCCAGATGTCTGCTAGAATGAATAGGCAAACTCATGAAGCTCCTTAGTGGTGTAGGGCACCTCCTCATGGACTACATTGTCTATCTTCCTTCTAGGTGCCTGCTTAACCGTAAGTCTGGGTATAAGTCTAGAGGCAACTACTGGTGGGCCCTGGGGGACATCAGTATTGTCTTTCCTGGTAGCTCCTTCAGGGAAATCATTTCTGGTTTAGCAGACAAGGAGGATTAATTTCATCAGGCAAAGGCAGAAAAAGTAACATTTCAGGCAGTCGGGTTGGGGATACATCTTCTGCTGAGGGTGGGGAGAGTACTTCCTCAGGTGAGGTAAACCCGTGTGAATCTGAGGGTTCAAAGTTCTTGTCCACGGATATCTCAGCTGGTTTGAGTATTCACCTGAATCCTGAAGAAGTAGGCCCTAATGCCCGTGAAGGAATGGACTTGCGAGCAGAGTGAGAGCAAACTGGCAAAGTACAGGAGCTTCCTTCTTCCATGGCCTTAGTATAGCAGAAGGTGTGGCCCAGATTCAAGGGCGGGTCTTCTCACTTCAAATGATCCAATCAAATAAATCCCTCACATGTGTACCTAGCAGCATGAGTTTGGGTTAATTCCAGATGTATTCAAGTTTGCAACCAAGAATAGCCATCACAGATTCTGACTCTGATACATATCACCTGCAAGAAAACCCCTTTACCCTCCCTTTTTAAAACTCCCACCACTGGACCAGCCGGATGGCTCTGTGGGTAAAGGTGCTTGGCGATAAGTCTTCATTCAATCTCCTCTCAACTCCTTCAATTCACACGATGGAAAGAAAGCACTTAATCAGGTAGTTGCCCTCTGACTCCCACATTCAGGCCCGCGCGCGCACACACACATACACACACACACACACACACACACACACACACACACACCACTAAATAAATAGGAAAATAAATAAAATGTAAAAACAAGTTTAAAACCAACCCGCATAGCTAATGAAGAGACCAGCACGTTCAGCAGAGAGGAGTCTGGGTAGGGCCCTTTCTGTACCAGCATCTCCCTCCCATCCATCCACCTGCTCCCACTCCCAATGTTACAGAATTCCAGACGGTCACTCTTCAGCATTGCGTCCACAAGCCTCATCTTTGTGTAGCCCTTTTCTGTCTTGTATTTATGGGGGAGGAGGTGGAAGGCTGTCTACTGCCCTGCTAACTCAAGTGATCAGTTCAAATGAGATTAGCGACTCAACACTGCCCTCTTCTGGTTGGTACAGAAACATCTCACCCCTTTTCCTCCCAGCTTCAGCCATGGTCTCAAGTGAGCAGAATCTTCAGAACAGCACGGGGGTGTTGGTGGGGGGCTATCAATGTCCTGGTGATTGAAATTTAGAATAATTTAGAATAACTATTATATTAAACCCTCTAGCAGTGAATGCATGTGTAGTTTCTGGAAAACTCTAATCTAGCATTAAGTTCTGATAACACCTTGTAACGATTCAGACCCCAGCATCACGCGGTTTTATCATTCTTACAGCAATTCTGGGAGCACAAGGTTGAATTCACAGTGATCTTGGAAGTCTAGCCTTCTGATCCTCCAGTGATGTCATTAGTGGCTATTCAGTTTCCAGCTGATTTACAGTTACATTTTAAATCTTGAATTCCAACTGGCCATTGCGACTTCATTTTCAACTAGTATACTAGTAATCCCACCTACAGACGAAGCTTGTGGCAGTGTCTTGGTTGTCAGCCAGCCAGACTAGTAAGGACCAGCCTGACCAGTGCCCCTGAGTACCTGTGTGAGTACTGTCAGGACTTGGAACCAGTCAGTTTCCTGAAGAGGTTCAAGGCAAGGTCAACAAAGAAGCTTGTATACACACACACACACACACACACACACACACACACACACGCACGCACACACACACATGCACGCAGGCATACACATACATGCACACTGTAATCTCAGCACTCAGGAGGCTGAGACAGGAGGATGGCAAGCTGGAGGACAGCCAGCTTCTGCTTCATGGTAAAAGTCTGAACAAAAAAACAAACAAGCAAAACACAAGAACAATTAGTGCAGATTATTGTTGGAAAGCACTTGCCATTTTGGTCCCACTAAACAGAGAACATCAGAGAAGGCTGATCAGGACGATTAAGCAGAAGTTACATAGCTATAGGAAAACCTCAGGTCCAAACCTCCTCTCAGATGGCAAACCCTTGATTGAGTGCAGTTTTTGTGTTTGGGAAAAGACATCATGTATGTCCATAGCTGAGCCCTGGGTATTTAACACAGAAGACAGAACAGGGATTTGCCATGGTTTCTAAAAATGAAATGAAATAGTCTCAGTATATGTGTTTGCTTCTCCAATGCCCTTTAAAACATGTTTCAACATTTTAACTTTTGAACAGGTAATACATATTTGAGTACTAATTGTAAAAAGCACTGAAGGGTTTACCCGACTGCAAGTCGGTAGCTATTTATTCATTACAAATGGTTCCTTCCAGGTGTATTTGACATATCTGTATATGTAGATTATATATGTGTACATACACATTTTGTATTTTTATTCACCGATTTCTTGCCCATTTCCCCTTTATAACATAATTTTATATGTCTTACTTGGGGTTTCTATTGCTGTGAAGACACACTATGACCAAGGCAACTCTTATAAGGAAAACATTTAATTGAGTGACAGATTACAGCTTCAGAGGTTTAGTCCATTATCACCATGGTGGGACATGGCGGCACCCAGGCAGACATGGTGCTGGGGCTGAGAGTCCTACATCTTGATAGGCAGGCAACAGGTAGTGAACTGAGGCATTGGGTATGCCTTGAGCATATATGAGACCTCAAAAACCCACACTCAAAACCACAGCAACACACTTCCTCCAACAAGACCACACCTACTCCACGCCTCCTAATAGTGCCACTCCCTTTGGGTGCCAGTTTCTTTCAAACCAGCACAATGTATATAACCTTTCATCTTGTGACATCAAATATTTGCCCATCCATTTTTGTTTCATAGTGGCATTTCATTGTAAGTGTTCTGTAATCTATTTGACCTGTGCTCTGTTGATAACATTAAGTAGTGTTTATTTATATGACTAAATAATAACTCAATAATTCATTGATAACATAAACTATTTTTGCTAGGTAAGAGAGATGTTCACTGGTCACCTGGATAGACATTGCCACACACTGAAATACATCGCAGCCACTAGCAGATGAGATGCTCGCCCTTAACCCCTGGGCTCAGTTTATTATAAAATAGATTGATCTTTGTCAGTCTGAAATGAGGGTATTTTCTACTAGATTAACTTGAAACTCTCTCTTTTAGTGAATTAATACTGGGCTCGCCCATACACACACACCTTTTTATTAGACTGTTAGATTTTTTTTTTTACAGATTTATAAAAAACTCTTTCTATATTTGAATATTTATACTAATATATGGCTGGTACAAGTTATGGTTTATAGTAAATGTAAAACACATACTAGATTTCTTATACAAATAATGGAAATATTTCAGTTGTAATACTATATATGACTTATTGAAAGGAAATTTGATTTGTCCAGCTAAACACAACATATTACTAAAATGAATTTCACCTTTTACCACTTACCCTGGCTATAGTGCTAGGGAATGTGGAGAGCAGTAACTGTCTTCTTGCATTTGCATCTCTGTTGGGTAGTATAGCTTCAACCAGCAGGAGTTTTAATTCTTTGTCAAGGCTGTTAAAATGTTTTATATTTACAATGTTGTATAATATTCCTGAGTTCTTATCCTGATATTTGGATTTGCTTCCCAGAAACACCAACTGTTGGCATCTCCTTTGTTCTGCATATCTTGTTCATCTACATGTAACGTCACATGACCCCTTTTTACTTCCTGTGTGTTCTTTCCACTCAGGTTTTCCCAATCCTGCTTCCTGTTCAGTCATCCACACTCCTGGCAAAGCCGAGACTCCCGTGTAGGGTTTCCATTTTGGCTTTGTGCCTCTGGCTATTTTTTCATGTCGCCCTGGGCTCTGCTGTCACAGGGCTGTTTCCTATGAAGTGGCATCTAGGTTGCTTCACTCTTTTTTTTAATAAATGCATTGGGCTCAAAATTTTAATCTGCCTCCTGAGACATTTTTCTCACAACCATTTCTGGACCACTTCTTTCCTCTTGAAGGCTCTCTCCTTGAATATCTCTGTGTGGAGCCTACAAAGGGTTCCTTTTAGCTTGGTCACTGTGGAGTAAAGCTTTGCTGAACAGCTAATTTTTTAATAATAGAATTACATCATTCCCTTCCTTTTCGCCACGTGTACCCCCAGGCTCTCTTTCTTTAATGTGACGTGAACTAGTTGTTTTTAAAAAGACTTCTATGGTAGAGAAACTCCAGTCATGTTCCACTTGGCAGACATTTTCTTCATGAAGGGAGATGGTGGGTGTTCTGGCTTTATTTTCTGTAGTTTCTATAGAAACTCTGGGCCATCCATAGGGCAAAGGAGCTTGCTGCTCTCTGGCACACTACAGCCAACTTCATCTTACCTCATTTTCCTAGAAACCTTTCCAGTGATGTTCAGGAAGGTTCCCCTCCAGCTGGCATGCTATTCCTTCCATAGAATAGGGACTACCGAAGTACAGCCACCAACTCCCTGCCTATTTATAGAAATGGCTTTATGGGACTACCTCCTGCCATTTTTTTTTTATGATGTGTGACTGTTTTAGCACTACAGTGGCAGTTAGTCATGGTATAGACTATGTCTCAGAAAGCAAAATACTTACCACCTAGCTATTTAAGAAAAAAAATCGCTAGTGCCATTGTAAAATACTGGGTTTACATTTTAGTACCTGGCTTGGAATGGTGCTGAAGATAGAGGCATGGGCTGTGATGTTTCAGAGGGAAGTTTGAGAGTCCCTCAAAAAAGCTATCAGGCGGCTGGTAAGACTGCTCAGTGCTTAAGAGCACGGGATGCTCTACCACAGGACCCGGGTTTAATTCCCAGCATCCACGTGGCAGCTCACAATCACCTGTAAAACTCCAGCCTCAGGAGATCCAGCACCCTCTTCTGACTTCATTAATCAAAAAAATGCTCTGTAGACTTGCAGTCTGATGGAGGCTTTTGCCCAATTGAGGTTTCTCCTCCTAGATAACTCTAGCTTATTCAAGTTAACAAAAAACAAATAAGGACACTAAGTATTATTTACTCATATATTGGGCTATTTTTAAAGAAAATTAATTTTTTATCTTTTATGCAGTTGTACATTTATCAAAACTATAGTACTCAAATATCCTTACAAAGTGCAATTATATTTTTTTACCTAAAGAAATGTAATTTTTTTAAGTGGAGGGAAATCGCCACCATAAGTACGTTATTTGGTGCCGTATCAGTCTGGTTTTTGCCTTTTCTTGTTCTACTTTGGGGAAAAGGTAGACTGGGAAAACCTGAAGTCAGAGAAACAGAGAGGGTGCAGGGAGAAACAGCGGGACAGACTGTCAAGAACTTTGAAAGGCTACCCTGAGGGGAAGAGAAGGGGCAAAAGTTTATTGGCGGGGTCTTCCCACCTCGGGCTCAAGGACAGCCCAAGGCGTCACGTGCCTTAGTATCATGCTACAGTGTTTGTTCTCCACGGCGGTGAGTGCCAAGCCAGCCCGGTCTGAGGTTGCTGAAGTTTATCTTGAGAAAGACATTTTTCAAAAGAAGAAATGGGGGGGGGGAGGGCGGGTATCAGATGCAGCGAAAGCTAGAGGGGCCGGAAAACGGACAGGTGCAAGGACAAGATGTTCACTACCGGCCACCCGGAGAAGACCTCCACGGAATGGAGAAGACGGAGATCTGTTCCACCAGAGGGGAGACAGCGAGTGTTTGGGCTCTTACTAAAGCCTACATACTTGTTAGTCTTTCTGGCATTGTAACAAAATGCCTACAATAATGTAAAAGGGAGAGGCCCACCCTGCAAAAGACTCTACCCCCTTCCAACCATACCACCAGCGGGCAAGCAAGCCTTTAACGTGTGAGCCCTTGCTGGGCATTACAGATCCAAATTACTCAAATGTGGTTTTGTTAAAAAAAAAAAAAAATCACGGCTTTAAAATTCTTTCTTCATTTTAAAAGGGGAAAAAAAACTGTAGAGCCAATCTGTAGAGCCAGACCTAGTGTGCCAGCCTATGATGCCAGCACTTGGGAGACTGAGTCAGGAGGATTGTAAATCTGAGTCCAGCTGAGGCTATGTAGTGAGAACCTGTCCAATAAACAACAACTAAAACAAAAACAGAAACTGTGAAAATGAAGACAGAGAAGGCACAAAGAAAAGCCGATACACTCTACTGGTTACATTTTAAATTAGAAGGTGTTTTAGAGGCACATGCCTTTAATCCTAGCAGTTAGAAGACTAAGGCAATAGAATTGCTATGAGTTCAAGGTACCCTGAACCACATAGCAATACTATTACACACACACACACACACACACACACACACACACACACACACACTAAATTACAAGGTACCTAACTAAAATTGATATGTTGAGGACATTTCTTAAAAGTGGGACCAATTCCCAGATTCTCAGTCAATTCTGCAAGTCTGGAAACTTGTCTACTTACTTGACTAATCTGAGCATGAAAATGATAATAATGCTTTGATGGACAGTCATATGATAAAGCTCGGCCAGTCTTTCTCGCCAGCTCCCTATCCCTGGGAGGTATTAATCACTGAAGTTTTTGCCTTGTAACAGATACTTTGAAAGGAAAACCTAAAAAATTTATTTCCCAGCTGGAGGAAGCAGGAGAGCTTCACTCAATCTATTCCAGAAAATACGGGCACCTGGGAACTGAACATTTTCCATTGGAGCCCAAAGATAATCTCATTAGGAGTGCTGTGTGCATTGGGGGTGATAAACTGGGCTGTTGTCTAACCTATGGTGTCATTTTCATTCTGAAATTCCTTCACACTGGACATAATGACCCCACCATTTAGTCTACCAACTGGCTGATTAAATGAAGTAAGAAGAGAATCCTAGCTGGTCTCAGAGGGGTGAGAGTTCAACTGCCTGAGGGACTGAGATTTTCTGAGAGTTTCTTCTGGACTTCAGTTGGGCCAGCCTGTGTTTGGTCTTCTGTCTACCCAGGAAAGGCCACTCAGGCCAAGAGAGAAGCAGTTCTCCAGGAAGCCTGTAACCCAAGATGGAGACACTCAGCCAAAATCAAGTGTTTTTTATTTTTTCTTTGTGGTGGAACTAATGCTCAGTGATCACTCCTGAGGCAGTCTGTCCTGAAAGGTCCCCCAGAAGCCAGCAGAGAGCTCTCCTCAGAGTCTTTGAAGCCCGAGTATACTGGGACAGAAAGCCCAAGTTCAGTGCAGAAAATTCATCCAAATAAATAGTTTGTTCAAAAAGAAAAAAATGTACAGTATTTTTTTTTTTTAGGAAAAAATGTGAACAACCTGGAGAACTGCTTGTGACAAGATGTTCTATTAGATGATGCTCTCAGCCAGCAGCTGCAGACTGGTGACCCCAGCAGCTGGCTCAAGGTGACAGGGGCAGCAGTTGATATCCCCCATGCCAGTTTTGTATTGTGAGTTTCAGGAGGGCCTACATGCCGCTCACATGGACTCTGTGGCTAGAGATCCTCCAACTCATTCTCACACCTTCTAGAAGTTGCCCTCAGAAACAAAGACCTCACTCCCTGGAGAATGTCCCTGGTACCAGCTTTGCCCCAGATGCCTCCCTCCACCCTCTACAGACTCAGTGCCATCTGGCAATGTGCGCTAATGTCACATTTCATACAAAGCTAACGTTGGTTCTAATATCAACCCAGAGTTCTGAGCTCTTAAAGAACAGCCGGTTCAGTGAAGTACAGTGTTTCTTACAATCAGATATTGCCTTCACATTCTAAAAGAAGGGAACATTTTGACAACAGAGAAAAGTCAAGGAGAGTAAGCACACATGTCTGTTAGAAAGAAAGAGGCTGGAGCCTTCTTCCCAGTGTAGTTAGCTCTGCAGGACAACTTGTTCTGTTTCCCCAGGCCTTCTCCTTGTCTCCAGAAGGCAGAAGACTACGTCAGGATGGGGCCCCATCCACCCGCTGCAGTAGGGGAAAATCCACAGGGCGCTTCTTGCAACAGGAGCTGATGAAGGGGGAGGCATTTCATTGTTCGCTGTACATGTAATCCATCACCATCCACAGCTCAGTAGTGTGTGTTTCTAAGGGACCTCAGGTAGTCTTCAACTGTTGTGACTTTTTTCATTTATTTAAAAGTTTTGCAAAATTTATATTAAATATCTACTCCCAAGACTCTCAAAGTTTTACAGCCCCATGGAATGTCAAAGAACTTAATGATGTTTGTTTTTCAATGACCCCAAAAGTTCATAAATAGTGTGACTGAGAAAGGATTCTGAACATCCTAAAATAACTAGGGTCAGTGAAAGTCTCAAGATGACTGGGCTATGTGCAGGAAGGTATTTGTGTACATATTAGTGCATGTGTATACCTATATGCATGTGTGTATGTGGTACATGTGTGTGTGTATAACTGTGTGTGTATGTGTGCACGCTTGTGTGTGTATGTAGAGTGTGAACTGGAAGCACCACCAGGATGAGCCCCACTTTTGCTAGGTCTCCCAAACTTGCTTTAGTTTCTCGGACCCTTGTAGAGGAGCTCTGTACTTCAGGGCCTTTATGGAGACATCCAATAGGAAAGGTAAACAGATTCAGAGAACTTAGACAGAAACTGGATGCTAAAGACTCAGCCTTCAAAGTACCAGAGATGAGATGAAGAGAAGCATGGACATAGGAGTTCCATCTATCTGGAACAAGCCCTGGGGCCCAAGGACCACATACCGCCCTGAACAGAGCCCCATATACACTCTCCTGTAGGCAGAATTCCCATTTGCTTAACAGAAATGCTTCCAGATGCCTGGGATCTCCTGTTCCAAAGGACTGTGAGGGTTGGAATTTCTGAAGGAACTCTTCTCACCTGCAACACGTTCCTGGCATAGACACCTGTGTTTGGCTAGGGCTGACACTCCCTCCTCAGCATCACCAGCCTTGGAGTCAAGGCCATGTGGTCTGGGGATGCTGAGCCGAGCAAGTAGAGATACACAAGAGGACAGCTGGATAGGGGATTGGAGAACTGCAGTCCGCCCCAGCTTTTGTTCCAAATCTAAGAGGAAGGTGACTACTACAGCACCCACTTCTGACCCTTCTTCACCAACAGCCCTCTTTAAATAGAAGTACTACTTGACAATCACTTAAACGATGCAGAAAAGGGCATGGGAGAATTGTCACTGGAGCCCAGATTCAGGGCCACCAGAGGCTTTGCCCATTCCACCTGCTCTGAGAAAGTCCTCGTGAGACCTCAGAACAGGATGGATTTGATAGACACCCTTCCAACTCCCACATCTTCTTAGTCTGGTCAGTGTCATAGAAACTCCACTGGAACATGTGTGGTGAACATTTCAGTGAGTTTCACTGTCGTTAGGGCAGCAGAGGCAAGAATGGCTATGACCCATCCACAGCTCACCCTCATGAGCACACAGAGACCCTTACAAATACACCTGACCCAGCACATACTGATGCTATGGGTGCTTCAGCACAACAGCCTTAACTCTATAGAATTAAACATCTTTCAGCCAATCATAACAGAGCTTGAAGGTAGGGCTTGTTGCTGTGGGTTAGTAGTTAGGTATTGGTGTATATATCTCCATCCAGTTCATAGAGCAAAGACAAACATTTAAAGAATAGATGCAAGGCTGGAGAGATGGCACAGTTTCCTCAGCACTGACTGCTCTTGCAGACGACCTGGGTTCAGTTCCCAGAACCCACATGGTGGCTCACAACTGTCTAGAACTCCAGTTCCCGGACATCCAACAACCTCTTCTAATCCCCACAAGCAGCAGGCATCCACATGGTGAGCATATATACATGCAGGCAGACATCCAAACACAAATTGAAAACAAATAAACATTAAAAATAAAGTGGTAGATAAAAATTGTCACTTGAAAATAATGAGGACCCTAGAATGACAGGGAAAACAGACAACTTAAAATTAAAACTTTTTCTTAAAGTTATATTTGAGCTGTTCCTTATGAAAAAAAAAACCCACCTGCCCTAAAAAGATAAAAAACCAAATAACGTCGTCCCCTTTCCTCTGAGCCATCTGGAGTAGACCCCAGAAGTCTTTGGCATGATAACCTGAGAGATGTGACATGTGAAATACACTTACATGATGTAGCTGATGCTGGACACCCGGAGAAGAAACCTGAGTTTCAATATCCTCTCTTAGATAACTTAAAAGTCCTTGAGGGTTGGGGAAATAACTCACTTGGCAAAGTTCTTGCCTTGTTTATTGGAGGAGTGAGATCCCTAGAACCTACCTTTAAAAATTGGATGCGATGGTGCACTTATAATCCCAGTATGGGGGAGGCAGGACAGGCAGATCCCTCATGTTCTCTGGCCAGCAGGCCTAGCCTAATTGGTGATCTCCAGGCCAATGAGAGACAATGTCTCAAAACGAACAAGGTAGATGACTCTGGAGGAATAACACTTGAGGTTGACCTAGGGCCTGCACATGTATGCACACTCTTATATACGCATACATGCACACACACATGCACACACACACTCCTTGCACTTTGTTGGCATTTTAATTTTTTTCTGTTTTTGACTTTCATATATGTACACAAATGAAATATGATCATATTTACCCATTTTCTCCTCCAGCTCTTCCCATATTCTCCCAACACAGCCTCTTACAAATTTCATGTCTTTTTCCTGCTGCCTATATGTGCATGGGTATGGGGCTGGTCACTGGGGCAATAGAAACGTATTAGTAGTCATGTCCATGAGAAAGAACAATTCTCTCTTCCTCAGGATTGCCAATAGCTCCTCAGTAAGGGATCCATGATGGGGTTTGGGCTAGCTTGATCTTGGGCAGGTAACCACAGCTGCTGTTAGCTCATAATTGTTATAGCCATGGCATGCCCCAAAGACAGCACTTCATAGCTCTCCTCATCTCCTATTCTCAGCTCTTGAACATCTCCTTATTGACCACTACCTACTGTAGAAAGAAGCTTTTATGACCAAAGTTGAGAGAAGCCCATGTCTGACAGCACCAGGAGCTGGGTGGGTGGTGGAAGTTTGGATCAAATGTTCAAAGACTGGGGACCTATTACCTGTAGACTCCAGGAGCTAGGCAGGCTGGGAAAGGAATTTTTGGTACTGGAATTTTTTATTCAACACAGAAGTGTTTTAAGGTAAAGTATAGAGGTCTTTAGATTAAAATGTTAAAGTGAAGATCCTAGATTACATAGTAAAATAAACAAATGTTATATTCTACAGCCTAGCCATCCTAAGAAATAGAATTCATTCAGATAATGTATTTATTTCTTATAAATTATGCTTAATTTCTCTGTAAGATTAGATTGAAAAGCTCTAGGAGCTTTCTTCCCAATATTTATTTTCTTCAATATGAACAGCAAACTATTTTTTGAAGTTCTAAGTAAGTAATCACTTACATTTTAAAAAAAAAGCCTACGGCCACATATTTCATACATAGAATAATATAAAACACAAACATGGAGTCTTAGGTGATATATATTTGAACTTCAACTTGGGGAACTTTTTAGATTAGCAAAGGAGCACTGAGTCACATCTGGCAGGAAATCAAAGAAACAATTCTTTTTAGTCTAGTTTCAACTTCAAAAAAGGCATAAGAAACGGAAATGGCTAGCTCTGCCTCTAGTGGAGCAAAGTCAATGTTACCGCTGTGTTTTGAAAGGTCACTGGTGAGATGAAAATGTGAAAATAACATAAAAGAACAGAACCACATTTGAAAATGTGAAGTTCATGATGTCTATGGCATGGGTTTTGATGAAGAGGAATCCTCACATGGATAATACAAGGGAATGCTTTCACTTTGGTTTTATGGAAGGTTTTGATGGTAGTCAGTTTTGTTATACTATCTTAGTTACTTTTATATTGTCATGGTAAAACACCATAATCGAGGAAACTTACAAAAGAAAGCATTTAATTGGGGGCTTGCTTACAGCTTCAAAGGGTTAGAGTCCAAGAACATCATGGCAGAGAGCATGGCATCAGGCAGCCATGGCACTAAAGCAGAAGCTGAGAGCTCACACACTGACCCACAGACCCAAGACAGCGAGAGAAAGCTAGTTGGAAATGGAATAGACATTGAAACCTCAAAGCCCACCCTCAAGTGACACACCTCTTCCAACAAGGCCACACTGCCTAATCTTCCCAAACAGTTCTACCAAGTGAGGACCATGCATTCAAACATCTGAGCCTATGGGGACCATTCTCATTCACATCACCACAGTACCTAGAATTTAAAGACTGAGGAATTATCTGAATATGAATACTATTAATAGATTTTACAAAAACTCTTTGAATAAATTGACATTGCAAAGAATAATATCCATCCATCCATCTTCATCATTTGTCCTTCCGTCCATCCATTTGTTTATCCACTCATCATCCATCCACCCATCCATCAATTATTTATCTAACCATCTTTTTCTCTTCTCTTGATGCCTCTCCCATTTCTTCTGTGAAGTAGTAAAGCCACCAGTAAGTAGTTTATTTGAGAAACATACTGCCATACTTATTTGGAAGGTATTGCCCTTTGTCCCAGAGAAACACCTGAAATTTGTGATGAACTGATCAAATATTATAGCTCAAAGTTGAAAGCCCCTTTGGAAATATGATACAACAGTACTTGATCACTACTAAGCCCATTTGAGGACATGTGAGCTATCTAATCACTACTTAGAGCTGCATGTCATTCTGAAGTTTCTCATGTCTATAGCTAAACACACTGTTAACAGAGATCCTCTGCTCTCAAGAGATCTTTTCAACCTGTATTTCAATCAACTAAATTAGGGGAAGAAAATTAGAGAGAACAGTGGGAAATCACTTGTTTGTTGATACAGGAAATTACACACATACCAACACACACACCTACCAAATTGCTATTGATTCATCATCAGTTATTCCCTGTTGGTTAGATCAACTGTTAAGACAACTCAGTCACCAAGGCATAAGGAAATGACAGGCCTGCTATCCTGTGTATGTCAAGGGCATAGTGGCTTGCGATAGCTCCCTGACCACATAAGGTGGGGATGTTGAGCAGTGCTCTGGATGCCTACCTCAGGTCCATGTGAATCTGTGAATGTTTGTGGCTGATGGAGACAGCATTTCTTTCACAGTAAGTCTCAAAGGAAAATGGCAAAACATTGTTCAGGGTAATAATCAGAAATTATAGCCCCATTTCCTTAAGAATGTTTGATACTACTAAACAGAGAAGTTTCTCTCTTTTATGAAAAAATCCTAAATTGGTTTGGAAAACAGATAATATTTTTCTTTTTCTTTTTCCTTTTTTTCTGTCTTTTTTTCTTTTTTTTTTTTTTTTTTTTTTTTTGTTTGTTTTTCAAGACAGGGTTTCTTTGTACAGCCTTGGATGTCCTGGAACTCTCGGTAGACCAGGCTGGTCTCGAACTCACAGAGATCCGCCTGCCTCTGCCTCCCGAGTGCTGAGGCTAAAGATGTGCGGCACTACCACCCAGCTAATATTCTTAAGATGCTACAAAAAAAATGTAAAATTCAAAATATAGAGCATTGCAGGTTTAACTATAATTAAACAGAAGTGTGAGGACGGTTATATAAACAAGGTTTATCTCATTCTTACCCCTCCTTTACTTCAGTCAAAATTTCGAGAAAATGGACAGAAGGTGCTCACATTCTCCCTGGATATGATGTTCATCCAGTGTAAGTAGAAACAGCATTCCTACCCTGGATACAGAGTGTTCAGTTCTGAAAGTCACAGCAAGTAAAGTATCTACCAAGTAACATGAAACCTGAGACTGGGCAGCGGGGCAAGAGAGAAGGTGGGAAAGTGAAGGAAAAGAACCAGGGACCAACATCTGTTAAAATTGCTTATGCATAAAAGAATATTTAGATGTAAAAATCATAGTGCAATTCAGTCTTATGAATGCCTTTGGCTACAATTCTGCACAAGACGCTCCAAGAGACAGAGAGGGACTGAGAGAAGCCTGAAGATTAAGAGATGAGAGAAAACTAGCTTGGAGGCTTGCCTGTGATTGCTTTTCCAAGAACCCTCATGGCACCAGGGTTTCCAGGCCATTAGAAAGTGGGAGCATGATGCTTTTCATTAGACCGAGTCTAAAACCAACCAGGCTGGTGTAATGATCCTAGTAGGGGAGATGATGGTACCCCCAATACACACATTTCCCAAATCACTTTACTGTGTTCTTCATGTTTGGGTTACAACTTCAGCTTCCTCTGTATACTTCCACCCCTCTCCACCCTCCTTCCATGCTCAGGGCTCTTCTACCCCCATCCCTCATCCCTTGCTCCGTGTTTTCCAAGCTTGTGCTGTGCTCTACACTCTCAAGTTACATTCTGAGCTACGTCCACACAAGAGGAGGGAAAGAGACTTTGCAGAGTCTCCTTTGTACCAACTAAAGCCAAAACTGTTCTCTGCAACTTGTTTCTGGGCTCACTGGGAATTTGTTCTCCTGCCAGATACCCTTACGCTCCACAGACATTTCCTAATCCATCTTTACAAAAATGAAGGTGAAACCATGATCATTCTAGTTTTCGTCAAGGCCAGGCTGGAAGAATTAGTGAGACTTCCATGCCAGGAAAGGTTTCTTCTAGCCTTGGAAGTGTCTCCTGACTTAGGACTGTAAGCACAAAGCAGACATGAGCTTTTCTATAGGAAGTGACATTGGGATTAGTAATGCCAGGACTGTGGTGAGTCTTTAGCCATAACATGGAACACTGTGCTCCCCGATGAAGAGCCCCCAGGTGATACTCAACTTCTCGGTTGAGTTCTACTGAATCACATGTCTTGAAACTCATGGATCCTCGGGATTTATCATTATTTCAGATAGATTTACTGCATGGGGATCTGGCACTTAGAGAGGGAAGAAATGTGGAAAGGGGGCCAACTGTTGAGAGGGATTTTAAGATGTGAAAGATTTGATGCTTGCAGTCCAATATTCTGTCTAACACAAGAATCTCAATGGTTGCCTATCCACTGAAGGCCATCATTTAAGTTGAGGAAGCCAATCCACTTTGGGGAGAGACTGTGTGTCTTAGAGTTTCTACTGCTGTGATAAAACACCAAAGCAACTTGCAGAGAAAGGTTTATTTTACCTTACAGTTCCACAGCATGAGGAAAGCCAGGGAAGGAACTCAAACTGGGCAGGAACCTGGAGGCAGGAGCTGATGCAGAGGCCATGGAGGGGTGATGCGTACTGGCTTGCTCCCTATAGCTTACCCAGCCTGATTTCTTATAGAACCCAGGACCATCATCCCAGGGGTGGCACAACCCAGGGTGCCTGCCACTTTAATCTCTACCTTTAGAAGCACAGTGTCTCCTTCCTTCCTACCTATATTGTCTTCTTCTTCTTTTTGCTTATAAAAACATGGAGCGGCATTCAGTGTCCCACTCAGATAATCCCAGTCTCATGACAATAACCTTAAGATAATATTCATAGGTTCCCTTGATTAGGATACAAATATATCTTTTGGAGACCCGCCCCATTTAGTTACGGCAACATAATTAATACATATACAAACCATTAGAGGAGCAATGCAAAAGAAAGAAGGAATGGAAGGAAGGGAGGGAGGAGAGAGGGAGGGGAAGCAATAAGAATTGATCAGAGAGTGGTGTGTGTGTGTGTGTGTGTGTGTGTGTGTGTGTGTGTGTGTGTACTTGGATGTTTATGTACCTGCACATGCATGCATGTTGCTAGGGACTGAAATTAGGGCCTCACACATGCTGGCAAGCATGATACCACTGAGCTGTAATCTTACAAAGGACACTATTTTTATTAAAGAAGCATGCAGATGTATGCAAGAGGAAAGTTGGTGAGTGTGTGGGAAGGGAAAAAACCAGCCAGGGCACGGGCAACTAACAGCCTCCTGCGGGATCTGGACAATTCCTCCTAGAGGCAGTGGGAGCTCAGAGTGTATGGGTACAGAGAAAGCGTTGGTAGTTCTACAGTAAGACAGTAAGCATGCCCATTCAATGGTTTTCATTATCTTTGTGTGCTCAGAAGCCAAGCCACACGCTGAGAATGAGGACATCAGAGGAAGGTAGCTTGAGAAAGTGTGCAACTGCCTCCAGACAGTGAACAGTTGAAGACAGCAGTGAACTGTCTCTTGAATTTCCTCCAACAGTACTACACTACAGAAGTACAATGCAAGTTGCTTACGGAGGCTTGTGTTTTCTAGTAACCATACTGAAAGTTTTCTTTTGAAGGTACACTTAATTATATAACATATGTGTGCAGTGTTTGTGCATGGCATCTTTATGTAGTATGGGGTGGGGGGGTGCACGAGGATGCAGGTACATGGGAGGCAGAGGCCAAAGGAGGACACGGGAGGTTTTCCTTGATCATTTTCTACCATCTTTTCTGAGATAGGAACTCTCACTGGACCAGGTGAAGCTCGCTGTCTTGGCTGGGCTGGCTGCCAGTGAGCTCCCAAGACCAGCCTGTCACTGCTCCCCAATGAAGGGTTTGCAGGCATTCATAGCTGTACCCGGCTTTTATACTGGTATTTGGGGATTTGAACACCAGCCCTCTTGCTTTCGGAGCAAGCATTCTTATACCTAGTTCCTCTAGTAACCCATTTTATTCAACCCAACATGTTCAAACCATTATCATTTTAATATGCAATTAGTCATAAGATACTTAGGTAGGTTCAGTCCTCTCTGCTAGCAACAAAAGCACTGAGGGCTCCTGGGAAAAGAACAAAGGGACCTGGCAGCATGTGCAGCCAATGTACATGTACAGATGTGTGCAGGTAAATGATCGTAAATACTGACAGGAGAGATGACTCCAAAGCTCAGTATTAGGTGGGGAGGTGTAAAAAGACAGCAAGGACCAGAGGACTCTCAGAACTTGCTGCTATGCAACAGACACAGAAATGCAGGATTCCTGCCCTCAGAAGGTTGACTTCAGGGACAGATGTGCCCATTAGCCAGACTGTTAAAGACAATGTGTGATAAGCACCAGAACTGCAGCATGAACTGTGCTCCAAACAAATTAAGACAGGAGGAAGTCATTTCCAGAAGGGTGACCCAAAGGGAATGAAAGGTCAGTGGATGAATGGGATTTTAATCCATCTCTGGGAACCATGGTACAAAGTGAAGGGGAAAATCACAAGCTCAGATAGAAAAAGCAAAAATATTCAATATGTATTAGAATAAGAGTAAAAAAAATAATCTTGTTCATCAAGAAAATGATTCATTGAAATGGAGTAGGCTGCCTGCAGATGATGATGTGCCTGTCTTTAAAGAGGAGTTCTGGGCCAGGTGGTGGTGGCACATGCCTTCAATCCCAGCACTCGGGAGGCAGAGCCAGATGGATCTCTGTGAGTTCGAGGCCAGCCTGGTCTACAGAGTGAGCTCCAGGACAGGCACCAAAACTACACAGAGAAACTCTGTCTCGAAGAAGGAGGAGAAGGAGGAGGAGGAGGAGGAGAAGGAGGAGGAGGAGAAGGAGGAGGAGAAGGAGGAGGAGAAGGAGGAGGAGGAGGAGAAGGAGGAGGAGAAGGAGGAGGAGAAGGAGAAGGAGGAGGAGGAGGAGGAGAAGGAGGAGGAGAAGGAGGAGGAGAAGGAGAAGGAGGAGGAGGAGGAGGAGGAGGAGGAGAAGAAGAAGAAGAAGTAGAAGAAGTAGAAGAAGTAGTAGTAGTAGTAGTAGTTCTGGAGTTGGGGTTGGCTTAGTAGGTAGAGCGCTTACCCAGCACACATAAAGTCCCGGTACTGACTTCTGCCCTAGTCAGGGTTCTATTGTTGTGAAGAGACACCATGACCATGGCAACTCTTATAAAGGAAAACATTTAATTGGAGCTGGCTTACTGTTTCAGAGGTTTAGTTCATTATCCTCAAGGCAGGGAGCATGGCAGCATATAGGCAGACATAGTAGTTGAGATTTCTACGTCTGGATCCAAAGGCAGCAGGAAGAGAGAGAGAGACAACTGGTCTTGGCTTGGGCTTCTGAAATGTAAAAGTCCACCCCCAGTGACACACTTCCAACAAAGCCACGCCTACTCCAACCAGACCACACCTCCTAATCCCTGTCAAATTAGCACCACTCCTGAATGATCAAACATTCAAATATATGAGCCTATGGGGGCCATTCCTAGTCAAACAATGACAGAAAAATTAACACTAATATTCCTCAAATTATTCTACAAAGTAGAAACTGAAGGAATGTTATCTAATTCATTTTTGAGGCCACAATTACACTGATATCTAAACAATATAACAACATAACAAAGAAATTACAGACCAATCTCCTTTATGAATATTGATGCAAAAATTCTCAACAAAATACTTACAAACTGAATCCATGAACACATAAAAAAGATTTTCTGCCATGATCTAATAGGCTTCATCCCTAAGATACAGGGATATTTCAACATACAAAAATCAAAAAAAAAAAATGTAATTACCATGTAAACAGACTGAAAGACCAAAATCAAATGATCATTTATTTAGGTGAGGAAAGGTCTTTGACAAAATTCAACATCCCTTCATGATAAAATTTCTGGAAAGACTAGGAATACAAGGGACATATCTAGACATAATAAAGGCAAGTCACAGCAAGCCCACAGCCAACATCATCTTAAATGGAAACAAAAATGAAAGCATTTCTACTAAAATCAAGAACAAGAAAAAGGTTGTCCACTCTCTCCATACCTATTCAATACAGGACTTGAACAGGCTTAGCTAGAGCGGTCAGACAACTGAAGGAGATGAAGGGGATACAAATAGGAAAAGAAGAAGTCAAAGTATCTTTACTTGCAGATGATATGATTTTATACATGAATGATCCTACAAACTCCATCAGGTAATTTCTGCTGGTGGGAAATACTTTCAGGAAAGTAGCAAGATTCAAAACTAACAACAAAAATCAGTGTTCTTCCTATATACAAATGACAAACAGGCTGACAGAGAAATCAGGGAAGCAGTGCCAACTCTAACCAAGCTTTTTTTTTTTTTTCCGGAGCTGAGGACCAAACCCAGGGCCTTGTGCTTGCTAGGCAAGTGCTCTACCACTGAGCTAAATCCCCAACCCCTTAACCAAGCAAGTTAAAGACTTGTATAATAAAAACCTTAAAGCATTGAAGAAAGAAACTGATGCAAATACCAGAAGATGGAAAGATCTCCCATGCTTGTGGATCAGTAAGATTAATAGAGTGAAAATAGCCATCTTCCCAAAAGCAATCTACATATTAAACTCAATCCCATCAAAATTCCCCCACAATTCTTCACAGATACTGAAAGAACAATTTTCAAATTCAGTTGGAAACACACACACACACACACACACACACACACACACACACACGCGCACACACACACACACACACAAACCCTAGGATTGGCTAAAACAATCCTGAATAATAAAAACTGCTGGAGGTATCACCATCCCCAATTTCAGGTTGCACTACAGAGTTATTGTAATAAAAACTGCATGGTATTGGCATGAAAATAGACATATTCAATGGACTCAAATGGAGGACCCAAACATAAATCCACACACTTATGAACACCTGATTTTTAACAAAGAAGCCAGAAATATACACTGGAAAAAAGACAGCATCTTCAATAAATGGTGCTGGTCAAACTGGACAGCTGCATATAGAGAAATGCACTCAGTTTCGTCTTAATTACCCTGTGTAAAACTCAATTCCAATTGGATCAAGGACCTCAACATACGATCAGATGCCCTGAATCTGACAGAACAGAATGTGGGAAATAGTCTTGAACTCATTGTCACAGGAGGAGACTTTCCAAACAGGACACAAATGGTACAGGCTCTAAGATCAACAATAATTAATAATAATAATAATAAATGGGACCTCATGAACCTGAAAAGCTTCTGTATGGCAAAGAGTACCATCATTTGGTCAAAGCGTCAGGCACAGAATGGGCAAAGAACTTAACCAATTACACACCTGATAGAGGTTTAACATATAAAATATATAAAGAACTAAAAAACTTGACATAAACAAAACAAATAACCCAATTAAAAAATCAGGTACAGAACTAAGCAGAGAGCTCCCAAAAGATGAAATACAAATGGCTGAGAAATGCTCAACATCCTTAGTCATCACAGAAACACAAATCAAAGCTACCCTAGAGTTCATCTTATACCAGTCATAAGGGCCAAGGGCAGTAAAACAAATGACAGCCCATGCTTGTAGGGGGTGGGAAAAGGGGAATTCACCTATTGCTGGTGAAAATGCAAACTTGTACAGCCACTATGGAAATTGGTGTGGTGGCTCCTCAGAAAGATGTGAATAGATCTACCCCAAGATCCAGCTATATCACTTGTCTTAATTAGGGTTACTATTGCTGTGATGAAACACCATGGCCAAAGCAACTTGGGGAGAAAACAGTTTATTTGACTTACACTTACACATCACTGTACATCATTGAAGGATGTCAGGACAGGAACTCAAACAGAGCAGGAACCTGGAAGCAGGAGCTGATGCAGAGACCATGGAGGAGTGCTGCTTACTGGCTTGCTCTCATGACTTTCTCAGCTTGCTTTCTTACAGAACCCAGAACCATCACCCCAAAAGTAGCACTACCCAATGGACTGGGCCCTCCTCCATCAATCACCAGTTAAGAAAATGCCCTACAGCTGGATCTTATGGTGGTATTTTCTCAATTGAGGTTCCCTCCTCTCAGATGACTAGAGCTTGTGTGAAGCTGACATGAAACTATCCAGTACAATCAACACACAAACACATCATCATTAAACCACAACCATTCTTTCTTGGTCATCCCCAAGATCACACAATACACAATAATGAGGAAATCACAATACAAAATTTTAAAACCAAAAAGTCCCACAGCCACACAAATTCAAACACTTAAAAAATTGTCTCTTTAAAAACATGTAGTCTCTTTTAAAATTCAAAGTCTCTGCAAACCTCTAAAAATCTCTACTTTAAAAGTTTAAAGTCTCTCAACAGTGGACTCCTGTAAAATCAAAAATAAATTAAATACTTTCTTACCTCAAGAGGGAAGAACCAGGGCGCAGTCAAAATCTGAACAAAGCAAAACCAAACTCCAGAAGGGTCAATAATTCAGTGCCCAATGTCTAGGATCCACTCACGATCTTCTGGGCTCCTCCATGGGCTTGGGTCATTTCTCCAGCTCTTCTCTCTGCAGCACACATAGCTGGTCTTCTGTGCTCAGGCAGGCTCCACTCCATGGCTGTTGCTGTTCTTGGGGGTCATCCCATGGTATTAGCATCTCCAAAATGCTGGGGTTTCTGCTGCAACTGGGCTGCACTTACAACAACAGCCTCTCCTGGGCTGTCTTCCTGGTGCCAAGTCTCAGATTCTCTTCATGACCCCTTCAACCCTGAGGCTCCCACCCCCACCTTTATCAGTAGCTGGCCTCTCATAGTGCCAAGCCTCAGCTGCTCTCCATGATCCCTTCATACCTCTAAAGCCAGTGCCACCTGGGAGACTCTTACATGTCACTGGAGGGTTTTCTCCTGCCTGCCAGCTCCCATATAACCATTCAGAGGCTTGATATTATTTATAAATGTTTGGCCATTAGCTCAGGCTTGTTACTAACTCTTACACTTAAATTAACCCATAACTCTTATCTATGTTTTGCCATGTAGCTTAGTACCTTTTTTAAGTATGACATTCTCATCTTGCTTCCCCTGTGTCTGGCTGGCATCTGCCCTGACTCCACCCTCCTCCCTGTATCTCTGTTTAGCTTTCCCACCCAGCTTTATTCTGCCTGGCTATAGGTCAAAACAACTTTATTATTACCCAACGAGAGAAAAACATATTCACAGTGTTCAGAAGGACAACCCACAGCGCTTACACAGTATCAAACTTGGCCGCCAGCGCAAGTCACAACCTAAGCCACCTCCAGAACACTCTCAGGACACACTTCCTAGAAGACCTCACCTCTGTGATGCTGGTGTCTTCTTAATCACAGCTAGTTCTTCAGCCCCAGCTGATGGGCATCCATTGTCCCAGCAAAGCGGAGGTTTCACCTTAGTGATTCTGTCCTCTTGTCAATCACAGCTGATTCTTCAGCTTCAGCTGACCAGACACCACAGATTCTTCACACAAAAGGCCTGGGAGAGTCTTGGCTCCCCTCTGAAATGTCACAGGCCAGGCCTCCATCACTTGCACTGCTTTCAACAATTCATCTAGCCTCCCGCAGCCCAGTAAGTTCTCAACAGTCAATGACTTTTTTATCCCAAAGATTCCAAAGTCTTTCCACAACCTCCCCAAAGCAGCATGGCCAGGTCTGTCACAGCTATACCCCCCACAATCCTGGTCTGTCACAGCAATACCCACAATCCTGGTCTGTCACAGCAATGCCCCACAATCCTGGTCTGTCACAGCAATACCCCACAATCCTGGTACCAGCTTTTGTCTTAGGATTTCTATTGCTGTGATGAAACATCATGACCAAAGCAACTTGGGGAAGAAAGGGTTTGTTTGGCTTTCCTCTCCAAGTTGCCTAGAGAACACTTCCACCTGGGCTGTGGTCCTGGTTCTATAAGAAAGCAGGCTGAGCAAGCCAGTAAGCAGCACCCTGCTGTGGGATGGTCTGTATGTCAAATTACTCTGATTGGTCAATAAATAAAACAGTGATTGGCCAGTGGCTAGGCAGGAAGTATAGGCGGGACTAACAGAGAGGAGAAAAGAGCAGGAAGGTGGAAGGAGACGCTGCCAGCTGCCGCCATGACAAGCAGCATGTGAAGATGCCGGTAAGCCACGAGCCATGTGGCAAGGTATAGATTTATAGAAATGGATTAATTTAAGATATAAGGACAGTTAGCAAGAAGCCTGCCACGGCCATACGGTTTGTAAGCAATATAAGTCTCTGTGTTTACTTGGTCAGGTCTGAGCAGCTGTGGGTCTGGCAGGTGAGATTTATCCTGACTGTGGGCCAGGCAGGAAAACTCTAGCTACAGCACCCCTCTATGGCCTCTACATCTCCTCCTGCCTCCAGGTTCCTGCCCTGCTTGAGTTCCTGACCTGACTTCCCTGGATAATGTATAGTGATTTGTAAGTATAAGCCAAATAAACCTTTTTCCTCCTCAAGTTGCTTTGGTCAAGAGGTTTCATCACAGCAATAGTAACCCTAACTAAGATACCTATCAATCACTAATTAAGAAAAATACCCTACAGGTTTGTCTACAGCCCAATATTATGGAGGCATTTCCTCAATTGACGTTCCCTCCTCTCAGATGACTATAGCTTGTGTCAATCTGACATAAAACTAGCCAGCACACACTCCTGGGCATATATGGAAAAAACTAGTGTTCATGGTACTGAAAGGTACTCTGCACACTACCAAAGGAGAAAGGTAAACACCAACCCAGCTGAAAATCCTGCAATCTATAATGGTGACCTAACTGCATGATGTGCTGGTGCAATAGTGGTACAAAAAAAAGTGATAGCAACCAACCACTATCTGATTTGATTTAAGACCCTCTCCATGGATGAAATCCGTGCTTGTTACTGGTTGGGTGGCTAAGAACCTGAGACTAGACAGGCCAGGAACCTAAAAGAAAACCAAATACTATTGTTCTGCTGAAGGAACATAGCAATAAAATGACTCTTAACAACATTCTGCTGTACCTGTAGATCAGTGTCTAGTTCAGCCATCATCAGGGAAGCCTCCTCCTGTAGTAGAAGGGAACTAATACAGAGACACACAACTGGACAATGTGCAGAGGGTCAGAGACTTTGGAACACTCATCCTAAATGGCATATCTTCATCAAACCTCTCCACTCAGGGCTTGGGGAAATATGTGGAAGAGGAGGGAGGAAAGATTTTAAGAACTAGAGGGA
>CABHPH010162910.1:50045-73877 GCA_902168325.1 Peromyscus nudipes | reverse complement strand
CATATCCTTATAATATACAAAAGTGTGATGGTTAGTGAAGACTGTCAACTTGACAAGATCTAAGATCACCTAGGAAACAAGCTCCCAGGTATATTCCCTGAGGGGGGATATTTAGATTAGACTAGTCTCTGGGTAATATCTTCAGTAGGTTACTTGTGGCATGAAGACCCACTCTAAAGGAAGACAGTATCATACAATGAGCTGAAGTCTTGTTCTTCATAAAAGGAGACAGGAGCCTAGCAGGAACATTCAACTCTTCCTGCTTCATAACTGAGAACTCAATGTGACCAGCTTCCTCGAGATCCTGCTGCTCTGACTTCCCCATCACAATGAGCTGTTCATTTTAACTGTGTAGCCACAGGAAATCCTTCCTCCCTTCAACTGCTTTTGTCACTGTGCTTATTACCACAGTGATAAGAAAAGCAATGAGGATAAAATGTAACAGGTTTTATGCCAAAGAAAGAAAATGTCTTTCCCTAAGAAAGACAACCCAAGACATAGATTCAAAGGGAAAATGGATAGATGTCTATGGATAGAGCAGAAACATGGCAATTTGAGAATTACATTAAAGCTAAATAAAAGTAATATCAATAGTAATACTGGACACACAAGTTCTTTGCTCATGTAGTTGAGAGGGATAAATGTGTCATATGAAATTCTCAAAGAACTAATGAAATTAAGAAAGAAAGGAAAAATAGTTGTTCTGTAGATGCAAGTAAAATGATGGAGAGTGTTTCAGATTAGGGGGCTATCCTGGGACTTTGTAACCCTCCAACAAAGCAATCATAAGCACCAACTCCCCAGTCCTGAACTTACCCAGACAATACAAGACAAGACAGCTCTTAAGATAGAAGTAATTCACACTGGCTTTATGCCGAGTACCAAATAACTAAAATTTTGCCTCAAGGAGGGTAAAAATTTTATTGATACATGGAGACACTAAAAATTGTGTCATCCTGGAAGATTAGGAAGGCAAGTCTGGCAGAAAACCATCTGTGAAAAGTTAATTGTTCAGTCTTATTTAATTGTATATCAAATGTTTCCTGTGGCTATTCCATCGCCCCCTTAAATAAATAGTCGGAAATAAATACATCATTCACAGTCCTTGAAAGACAATAAAATACAAGACAAAAGAACACTCCTTCCAGAATAAACATGATTCTAAAATAAATAAAATAATATACTTATCATTCAATTATTTTAAGGCTGTACAAATTCTGAGAAGATAGATGCGTGCCATTTGGATTAAAAAAAAAAAAAGCAGCCTCTGTGTCACATGAAGACAAAGGGGATTCTGACTCACTGCAGGATGTAGAGCTTCACAGGTGACCCCAGGTGACATGCTGTTTCCCAGAGTGCAGGGTTTCTCTGAAATGGTAAACTTTCAGCAGACCACTGTAATTTAAATCTTCTGGAAAACAAAGAAGAGAAAGTGAAGACAAATGTCAGTTTCATATTTCACATCAGGAATTTGTTTGAGATGAAGAATTTAGGGTTTATGACGTGTTAGGTCTCATATCATTGATCGATTGAGAGACATGGTAGATGCACACCCATGGCACAAAAGGGGTGTTTACAGGAGGCATAAGGTGGAAGTAACCCATGCTCATCAAAAGATGAAATGAACAAACAAAACAGAGTTATTGCCCAGTCTTGAAAATGGAAGACATTTCTGATGCAATGGCATAGTAAAGCTTCAGGATGCTTCTTACATAAAAAAAAAAAAATCACAAATGAAAGCCAGGCATAGATTAACAGTACTGAAGAGTGTGCCTAAACATAACTGACATGGTAAATTTCATGCCAGCTGTATTTCCTCATGATTAAAAATAAAACAATGCACATCATTACCACAAAATCCACAGTAAATGGTTGGTTTCAAGCAGTGTGGTCACTTCCTATGGGAGAAACAGTTAAATACAGAGCTTCGGTGTTGGGACATTGTAGAGTTCTGTGAACGGAGCTGGATGGATGTCCTGGTGGGGCTTTGGAAGACCACAATGCTGAGAGAAATGTGGACAAGGACGGTTCTGCTCATGAGATTCCAAGGGCAGTGGGGTTATGTCTCTATCTGGAATTGAGTAGAAGCCTTTCCTGCTACATTTTGACAAAGATTTGGCTACAATCAGTCTATGTCCTATAAATATGAGTGAAATTGATTTTTAAAATGATAAACTAAGCATTTAATTCCCTGTATAGAGCTCTTTTTGGGGAGGTGTGAAAGATTCCAAAGTGGTTTTTTTTCTTTCTTTCTTTCCTTCCTTCCTTCCTTCCTTCCTTCCTCACTCTCTCCCTCTTTCACTTCTCCCCTCCTTTCTTTTTCTTTCTTTCTTTCTTTCTTTCTTTCCTTTCTTTCTTTCCTTTCTTTCTTTCCTTTCTTTCTTTCCTTTCTTTCTTTCCTTTCTTTCTTTCTTTCTTTCTTTCTTTCTTTCTTTCTTTCTTTCTTTCCTTCTATTTTAAATTCAGGCCACAGTTTCCCATCCCTCCTCTCCTTCCAGTCCCTCCCTTCTCTGTTCCCACCTCCCAATCCACTCCCCCACCTCTTCTATTTTTAGGAAAGGGCAGGTCTCCCATGGATATCAACAAAACATGGCATATCAAATTGCAGTAAGACTAAGCATCTCTCCATGTATTAAGGCTGGGCAAGGCAACTCAGTATGAGGAGTAGAGTCCCAAAAGCCAGTAAAAGACTCAGAAACAGGCCTTGCTCCCACTGTTAGGAATCCCACAAGATGACCAAGCTACACAAATGTAACATATATGCAGAGTGTCTAGGTCGGTTCCATGCAGGCTTCCTGGTTGTCAGTTCAGTCTCTGTGAGGCCAGGATAGTTGATTCTGTGGATTTTCTTTTAATGTCTTTGACCCCTCTGGTTCCTACAATCATTTATTTCCCTCTTCTGCAGGAATCTCCAAACTCCACTTAAGTTTTAGCTGTTGGTCTGTATCTGTTTCTATCAGCTGCTGGATGAAGTCTTTCTGATGACAATTGGGCTGGGCACCTATCCATGAGTATAGCAGAATATTATTATGCATCATTACATTGACATTTTTTTCCCTCCATCTGTGCTTAGTTCTGACCTAGGTCTCTGGTTCATCCAGCCTGTGGGTTCTAGAACTTCAGGCAGTGTCAAGGGTGTGATTACTCTCCTGCCATGGTTTTAGGCTAGACCAGTCATTGGTTGGCCACTCCTTCAATCTCTAGGGCACCCTTATCCCAGCACATCCCATAGATGGAACAGACTGTAGGTGGAAGGTTATAGAACTGGCTTGTTTTCCCGCTCCCTCCACTTGAAGTCTTGCCTGGTCACTGGAGACGGCCAGTTCAGGCTACATATCCACGATTGCTAAGAGTCTTAGCTGGGGTCATCCTTATAGATTCCTGGGAGATTCCCTTGCACCAGTTTTTTACTTGACTCAGAAATGCGCCCCACTTTCCAGTAGTCTCTTTCAGTACGCTCTCCCATCCACCACCCACAACTTGATCCATTATGTTTCTATCCCCATCTGCCAATAGTCCACTATGAAATCTCTTCTATCCACCCTTCCCAGGAAGATGTGGGAGTTCCCCCTTAAACCCTCCTTGTTACTAGTCTCTCTGGTTCTGTGGATTGTAGCACAGTTATTCTTTATTTTACAACTAATATCCACTTATGAATGGGTACAGCTGGAGAGATGTAGATATGAAGCCGCTTGAGTCCAGTGGATTCTAGTGATGGGAGGATAGTAATTATTATCCTAGAGAGAGAGAAATAATAATTATTAGATAGATAATAAATAAATAAATAAATAAATAAATAAATAAATAAGCTATTGAGATAGCTTAGCAGGTTAGATTGATGACAGAGAAAAGAAATAAATTACTCATGCTTTGAGTATAATCTGGACACATAGTCATGCCTACCATAACAGTGATTCGATCAATGGCAGACTACATGCAAGTTTCTGGTCCCAGAAAATGATCATTTCTAGTGACATTCTAGCCTTGAAAGTTTGTGCATGTGCACACTGAGACCTACAGTGATATCTAAGTTGTTAGATTTAGTCACCTAAGAATGTGTTTTCCAGACTGTATCTCATTGTTAAGTGATACATCTCTATATATAGCCATTTTCAACTATATTCCATTGTCATGAAATGAATAAAATAAATCACTACCGCTAAAGAAGTTTCCATTTTCTTAAAATGATGGTAGTTTAAAAGATGTCATGTGCTAAGTACCGCTCTGTGCTTACATGGAGCAATGATTAGAACATACAGACACTAATAATTATTATACCTTAGGAACTTACATTATACGAGGCAGCAGGTGTGCTCACGGGTTTTATGGTGTATTTAAGGTAAGTACTACAATGAAAATAAAGCTAGAAAAGGTGAATCCAGAGTGAGATCGGTGTGGAGATACTGATGGTGGCTTTCAGTAAGAGATATTGTGACGGGACTTGATGAAAGCTCGTGTGGAATGGGAACCATGCATGCGAGGATGTGAGCAGACTCTACACCCAACTGTGGAGTGTGCTTGAAATGTTGTAAAAACAGCAAGAAGATTAGTGTGCCCAAAAGCAATTGAGAAGAGAGATAGTAACTCCCTCGAGCAGGACCTTGTCAAAACTGGCAGGTAAGTGGAATTAAATAGGAGCTAAATGGAAAGCTGACAGAGGGTTTTCAGAACAGAAATGACACAGGCAGGAGTTTGTTTTCTGTGGTTGTTTTGGTTGGGGTTATTTGTTTGCTTTATAAGATCCCTGCAGTTTCTGCCAGAGAACCATGGGGTCACACTGAAAAGTTTTATGGGTCCTGGAAGAACAGACAGTAACAACATTAACAGTACAGGTGATGAGAGGAAAGCAGACTCTCTGTGTACCTGCATACATTCCTAAGACAGAGCTGATGAGCTATTCTGGCATGCTCGATATGGAGGATGCAGAGAAAGCAATGACAGGTAAAATACCCTCTAAAATGTCTGCATCCTCCTCCCTTGGGAACATTTTACATTTTCTTTTTTTCTTTTCTTTCTTTTTTTTTTTTTGTTTCGTTTTGTTTCGTTTTTTGAAACAGGGCTTCTCTGTGTAGTTTTGGTGCCTGTCCTGGATCTCATTTTGTAAAACAGGCTGGCCTCGAACTCCCAAGTGCTGGGATTAAAGGCATGCACCACCACCACCACCGGGCACATTTTACATTTTCTTTTTCTGTTTGTTTGTTTGTTTTTGTCTTTGTTTTTGTTTTTGTTTTTTTTTTTTGTTTTTTTACAATACACTTCAGTTCTACATATCAGTCACTTGTTCTCCCCCCCTCCCGCTTCTCTCCCATTCCCCCCAGCACACCCCCCATTCCCACCTCCTCCAGGGCAAAGTGTCCCCCAGGACTGAGATCAACCTGGTAAACTCAGTCCAGGCAGGGCCAGTCCCCTCCTCCCAGGCCGAGCCAAGCGACCCTTCATAAGCCCCAGGTTTCAAACAGCCAACTCATGCAATGAGCACAGGACCCGGTCCCACTGCCTGGATGCCTCCCAAACAGATCAAGCCAATCAACTGTCTCACCCATTCAGAGGGCCTGATCCAGTTGAGGGCCCCTCAGCCATTGGTTCATAGTTCATGTGTTTCCATTCGTTTGGCTATTTGTCCCTGTGCTTTATCCAACCTTGGTCTCAACAATTCTCACTCATATAAACCTTCCTCTTTCTCACTAATTGGATTCCCGGGTCCTAGCCGTGGATCTCTGCATCCAGATCCTTCAGTCATTGGATGGGGTTTCTAGCACAACAGTTAGGGTGTTTGGCCATCCCATCACCAGAGTGGGTCAGTTCGGGCTGTCTCTCAACCATGTTTACTCAAGGAACTTGAGATAACACAATTATGTTGGTGGACTTAATACAAATAAATATAATATTACGAGATAGAGTCTATAGGGACAGAGTAAAAAATTGGATACAATAATAATAACAAAATGTTTAAAAGAAATAAATGAAGATAGAATATCTCTATAATATGCAAAATTTTGTCTACAAAATTATCAACTATTAATTAAGTATTGTGTTGATAACTATAGGTGGTTATTTTTCAAAGATTGAAGTATTTTAATGCTATATAGTTTGTGAGTATATAAATTGATGAATAGTAAGTCAGTAACATCTTAAATCATTTAGTAAATGCACAAGTATAGATCTGATATTTGCTAATACCAGGAACTCAGCTGTGGGCAAAATTGCCCGCAAGTGTTTTGTGAATAAATAAATGAGTTTTTGGCTTACTGACATTTTATAGAATCACCTGAGACCACAACGAATAAAAAAAAAAGTAGCTAATTCAATTTGTGAGAATTTGAAAGAAAAATCTGTTGAGAAGTTTAGAAGTTAATCATTCTTAAAATATTGCTGTCTCTAAAGAATGATAATAACAAAATATGTCTAAAAATTTCTAAACTTTCCTGAATAACTTTTAAAATATATAGTAAATAAATATGCTCCCTTAATATTGATTAATATTTCACAGTTGCAGTTGAAATCTATGTAAATTAGTAGCCAAGATTGTTTCTTCAGCAAGGAAGAATTTGAAAGGTTGTTGAGCAATGAGCATTAACAAGTCATGTAACACTTCATCCATTTTCTCATGGCTCCTTATTTTATATGCTTTTGGTGAGCATTTATCCTAACAGCAAAGCAGTTGAAGCTTTAAAAGAACGCAAATGAAAAATGGCCACTGTGTTCATGTCAGCCTTTGCAGAGACCCCTCCTGCTACCGAGTCTATGCAGTACAGACACCTACTTCCCTCCAGTTCAGTTTCTATCAGATATATTACAAGGAAGTCGTCCCATGGTCCTTCATAGCAGCTAGACAGTTATGAAGTACTTATGCTACATTAATGAACATCATTCATTTTTTCCTTTAAAAATTCATCTCTATAAAAAGAATCTAATGGCACCTTTGTGAACACAATCGCAGGAAGAAATCATTATCTATGTTTTCTGTGATTAAATTTGGAGTTAAGAATTCATACACAAGACCTACACCAAATACATTTCTAGGTTTTGCCCTATGATTAGAGTAGATTCATCCAATACCCCACATCTTAATATAAAATACTGCAAGGGTTCACTAAAATTCATTAGAATGGTCCAGAGACTGTACAGGCCCTTAAATCATCACCAATAGATTTAATTAAGATAAGTACAATGCATTTTCTGCAGTACATAATCCAATATCCTGACTAACAAATATTTTAAAAGTCTTATTGACAATTCTAAGTAATATAGCAAAGCACTAGCCAGTAAGTTTGTTACATTTGCTATAAAATATAACAGTAGTAAAACACAAATCCAGTTGATGAAAAAAGATGAATCATACCAGTGACTAAATTGTAATTCCAAAATTCATTGTCTAACACTAACCATAGACATAAAACTCTCAAAAGAAAATTTAAAAATAATAAAATACTGATAAAATCCTCAGGGTATAACAAAATTGTAAATATTAATTCATGTAAAGAGAGCAATCAGAGGAAAGTGATAAATGAAGTATTTGTACATAAATTCAGGTGCTATCATTTTCACATCAGACACCACCATAAAATACTAAAATGGATAATGAATCCTTTTCTACCAAAATAAAATCCTGCCTTATCAGAATATATGGTTCCCATGCTAACCTTTCTAATCCTGTTAGTGTGCCTTTGCTTTTGATGATGATTTGAGAAGCATCTTGCAAGTGGTGCTGTGGAAAAGTTGAACTGTCAGGGCATTTTTCAACCATTCAGCATTTTTATTTAAGAAGGAATTCAAGATTAATTTTTAAAAAGAAAATGTCAGAGTTCAAGTCTCAGTTGGGGACATGCTCTCTAAGCTGTTTCTTTGCAAACCAGTGTCATGGAGGACTCTTCAATATGACTTTATTTTTCCCTAAGGTAATGCTTTCAACATATATATTGCAATCTACATTGAAACAAAAATGAATTCACAGTGTTATTTTTTGTAAAGTCTTAAATATCAAATTATCTTTTAAGAAATTATACACATGAGGTTCTCCGAAGTCTAATGATCAGGAATGAGTCCTGTCCTATTTTATAGACTTTAAGATTTTTGAGTGGCATTCAATATTCATAATAAAAATTTGGTCAAGAATAGGTTAACGAAAATAAGCAGCATGGATATTTTATACAATTTTCAGAGAACCATGAGACTTACATAATTTGTTCTACAAGATAGCATTCCATGAAATAATGTATGTAGAGTTCATGTATGAAAATGTGATCTAAATACTTTCTTAGTTTGTGATTTTGAGACAGGGTCTCCCTTTGTAACCTGGGGTAGCAATGATCTCCTTCCTCTGTAGCCCAGGCTGTCTGGAAATCTCTGTGGTCATTCTGCATCAGCCTCCCAAGGGTAAGCCATAAACATGCTACATTTTAAAACATTCAAGAGAAATGATTCTATCACAATAATTATGGTACTCATACCTCTATACCACTGATAGCCATTAAAGTTCTTTTCTATTCTAGTTAATTAGAAAAAGATAAAAAATAAAAGGCATGGTGTGTTATTTTAAGAAGAAAAAATTCAGGACAAAACAAGAGGTTAAAATGACTCAGTGAGAATTGTTGTAGACAAGCTATTAACAAAAGAAAAGTCAGTGAAGAGCTTCTAGCCAGGACAGAACACAGTGGCTGTGTGTACATGACTGTTGGAGAGGAAAATGTAACCAAATGAAGCCAGCTGCTAGGTCTATGCCATCTTTTTCACTTTGTCTTGTTAGGAATTAATCAATAAATGATTCCTCACTGGTATATTTCAGCGCTGGAATATCACAGGATACTAACCTTACTTTGGTACTGATATCAGATGATCTTTCCTAATATTATTACCTGAGAACTAGTTGGCAAGTGAAACGCTTTGGTCTCTGAAGATTACCTTTGCCTCACAGTTCACAAGGACACATTAAAGAGCTAAGTTTCTGTAACATTTGCCTGGAGTATAAGTATGAAATTTTCTGTTGATTCACATTCTTTCCTTTGCTAAATAAAGATGCCTTACAGGTATCTGGTCAATACATCACAAGTATTTTCTTCTGACATGCCCTTTGCTATGTCATCTAGACATTATGTGTTCAGGAATACTTACAATGTGTGGGGGTATTGTGTTCCCCAAAATATTGTGTATGCTAATAAACTTATCTGGGGTCAGAGAACAGGACAGCCACAATATTAAACATAGAGGTTAGGCAGTGGTAGCATACGCCTTTAATCCTAGCATTCCAGAGGCAGAAATTCATGTGTTCAAGGATACACCCAAGCATGGCGACCCACGCCTTTAATCCCAGAAAGTCAGCCTTTAATCCCAGGGAGTGGTGGTAGAAAGCAGAAAGGTATATAAGGCGTGAGGACCAGAAACTAGAGGCCTTTGCCCTGGAGAGGCCTTTGGCCTGGGTAGGCATTTGGCCTGGAGAAACATTTGGCCTGGTTAAGCTTTCAGGCTTCTAGCAGCAGTTCAGCTGAGACCCATTCTGGATGAGGGCTCGGGGCATCCAGTCTGAGGAAACAAGACCAGCTGAGGATCCGGTGAGGTGAGATAGCTGTGGCTTATTCTGTCTCTCTGACCTTCCAGTGTTCACCCCAATACCTGGCTCAAGTTTGATTTTATTAATAAGAACTTTTAGAATTCATGCTACAACAATGTTTTAAAATGTAGTAATTTTAAAGCAACAACAAAGGGAGCTATGCTTTCTTAGTGCATTAACTAAATTTTCAAACACATTTGCAGTCAAGACCAGTATAAGCAGATGTTTAGTTTGCTTTTCTGTTGCTGTGATAACACTGTCCAAAGCAGCTTGGTAGATGAAAGGATTTATTCCATCTTAAACTTCCAGGAAACACTCCTGTTGTATCCATCTCTGTCATAACTCAGGGCTGAAACTCAAAACAGGAACCAGGAGGTAGGAATCAGGAATTGAATGCCAGACCATGTAGTAACACTGCTTACTAACTTTCTTCCTAAAGTTTGCTCAGCTCCATTACTTACACAGTTTAGGCCTATCTAACTATGGTGGTTATCTTTTCCATTTTGTATCATGAGGAGTTAATCAATAAATTATTCCTTACTGACATAATTCTGCTTTCATTCAGCACAGAATATTTAAACTTACAGTGTTCCTGACAGTGGAAAATGGATCCCTCCCACAACAATCATTAATCAAGAAAATGACCTTACAGACACGGCCTTAGGGCAATTAACAGGCTAAATTTCTTAACTGCTGTTCCTTCTTCCCAGGTGACACCAGTTTGGGTTAAGTTGAGGAAAATTAACCAGCACAATCAATACTTTGTTAACTTGACACATAAACAGACGATTATGTTAAACTATAACCTTTCCTTTCTTGTTTATACCCAAGATTTCACGATAATATGACATCATAAAACATAGTCCAACTTTAAATTGCCCTCAAACTTTAAAAATTCCAACACTTTGAAAATCTAAGTTATCTTTAAACATCCAAGATCTCTGAAATGTGGGCTAATGTAAAATCCAAAAGTAGTTATACAATTTCTTATTCCAAAAGGGAATAACTGGGGCACAATAATAATCAGATCAAAGTCAAACCAGAATACCTCAGTATAAATAGCTTACAGTCAAATTTCTGAGACTCACTAATGATCTTATGGAGCCCAAAGTGCTTAGGTATTCCCATGTCCCTGGTATAGTCATCTACAACACACAGCTACAAATAACTAGCATCTGTTGTCCAAGAAAAACACAGGTGTCATGTCTACAGTTTCTTAAATATGTCACATAAAAAAAATCCATATAGAGTCTTTGATGGTTTATCAAACTTTCCTCTGAAACTTCCTAAGTCAGGCCTCCTTCCATTGCACGCATTTCTCTTGACAGCCATATCTTCCAAGTTCCCATAAAATAGCCTGTTAAGCTCTTCAGCTGTTTTTCTAACCCAAAGTTAGAAAATTCTTCCATAATCCTCTGCCAAAACTCCAACATGGTCAAGTTCATCACAGCAATATCCCACTATTTGGTGCTATTTTTTTTATAGTTTGGTTTTGTTGGTGTGATAAAATACTCACCAAAAGAAACTTGGATCAAAAGAGTTTATTTCCGTTTACACTTCCAGGTAACAGTCCATCACACAGGGAAGTCAGAGCAGAAACTCCAAACAGGAAGATGGAGGCAGGAGCTAAAGCAGAGACCATGGTGGAAGGCTGCTTCCTGCCTTGCTTTCTTTGGCTTGTTTGGATACTTTCTTATACAGCCCACACCACTTGCCTGGGTATGATACAACCAATGAACTGGGCTCTCCTGCACCATTTAGCAATTAAGAAGATGGTTAACAGTCATACCCCAGTTCAATCTGATGGAGGCAATTATTCAGTTGAAGCTGATTCTTCCTAACCAGCACAGAAGGCTTTCTTTCCATCTTAATTTATTTTCCAATGTGAAAAACTGAGAGACCTTCTATGTCTCTTTACATTCTCTAAGTGACTGCCTGTATTTGAAATACAAAATATGAGAGGCATTTCCCCCTTTGTTCCGTGTTTTATTTATGAGATAACAACTTGATGAATATCTGCCCCAGAGATCATGACACAATTTTAATTTAGAAACAGATGACCATTATTTCACTGAAAGACATTGTCTATATTTATGGAACCATAAACCTGATCATGTTTTAGGGATATTCACAATGGAGAGCAATGAGGAACATCAGGGTAATTGTAACAACAGGGATGTCATCTTGTCTGGTAATCAGTATGCTCTAGTACTTTTCAGGTTTTCCTAGACCTGAGTGAATTTATAGAAAGGTTTGGTTCTAGTAACATTCTGCATTCTAAGGAATCTTAATGATCAGATGAGCTCAAAAGCATTGAGCTGACAGACTCAGTCAGAAGGTAACAATTTCTTTCTACTTACAAATGATTCTTGAAAGTCCTACATGGAGTTAAGAAACTTATTTGATTAAATGTAGTAGAAAAGATAAGTAGAAATATGTTTCACATTCAAATATCTTTTCTCTCTTCCTTGTTTAAGTATTGATTGCTAATTCAATCAGAACTTCCTGAGTGTCATTGATTACCAAAGTGTAAATGAGTATAAAAGCATCTGCTCCTTAACTACCAAAGTCATAAGGATGGTGAATCAGTGATGTAATCTCTTAGAAAAATTAAGTAATCATTGTTGCAATTTTATTACCACTGGCATTATTATTGTTCCAATAAAAAGTATTTTCTCTGGGCTAGAGAGATGGCTCAGAGGTTAAGAGTGCTGACTGCTCTTCCAGAGTTCCTGAGTTCAATTCCTAGAAACCATAGGATGGCTAACAATGGTCTATAATGGTGCCCTCTTCTGGCATGCAGGCATACATGCAGGCAGAACACTGTATACATAATAAAGATATAAAATTTTTAAAAAATATTTTCTCTCTGGCAATGTCTTCATATTTCAATCATAAGAAGCTATCAGAACACACCAATATATCCATACATACCTGTCCTTTTTTCATTTAAAACACTGCTTTCCATTATCCATGATAGTGGAAGAGAAGGATAGTATGGAAAACTCAACAGCGGTCAAAAAATTCTTTCAGTATTAAGATTACATTATATAATAACGGGGCCAGCAGATTTTCCTTTCTAAATCTTCTGATTAAGCTAAAATAAACAGATTATTTTATTCCCTATGGACACAGAGACACACAAGACTCAGAATGAGAGCAAAATAAAAAGAAATAAAACAGTAAACGCCTAAATTGTGGCCCTCTGGCTCTGTTTAGAAGTTGTACCTTGTACATAGCGATGAATTGATGCAGACCTCATCAGAAATTCTTTGTTAGTATTCCTTTTAAAATATTTCATATTCTTTTATGATGTCCCTCCACTTGTTTTCTAGAATAGAGAAAGCAAAACAAATCTCAGAGCTGAATGGCCCAGATAAAGAAGCTCACATGGCTCTGGTTTTAGCCTCTATATTTACACATATTCACTTCCTACCACTGTGATTGTTTAGTGAGCCTGCATCCCCCTCTGTCTATTGTCCTACCGCACTCTGAGTTGATGACTGACCTTTGAGAGAGCTGTTTGGCAACTCTGCCTCTCTCTTCACATCTGAGTTTCATTCCTATTCCCATTATGAAGTTTAATTTTCACTTGCTTAGATTCGCGGAGAAGCTTTTGACACAAATATTCTCTTTAATTATTTAAAGGTCAGCCCTTGGGCTGCAGGGTTCTAAAATGTGCTCTTTTGGCTCTCAATATACGATCGCTTAAATATTTGCTACTTCATTCTGGAACCTTACTTCTTCATATCTTTAGGGGGAAAGGCATCTATTTCTGTATCCTAAATAAACATATTTATCCAAGGCCTTTCAAATCTCCAGCCAAGGATTTCCCTTGTGTTGTTGACCCATTTATCAGCCTGCTGCAGGAATGATTTTTTTTCCCTATGTGTTATTCACCTCAAATCCAACACTTCTAAGATTAAAATCAAACTTACCAAGCCTTTTTATCTTCTAATACTTCCTTATTTTAGCTGATAGATTCCTTCATCCCATTGTTCAAATAGTTGTGATTCTCATGCCCTTTATTTAATTAACCGCCAATTCCCATAGCCTTGAACCCCTAAAAGCTCTTGTGTCTGTCATCTTCTTTTGGACATCTATTTGTCATGTTCAGCCTTCTTAAAGCTTGCCACTGACCTTCCTGCTTATAAACTTGTCTGATACTGATCTAGTCTCCACATTTTGCTATGACCTAAATATCAGGATTAAAGTCTTTTTGAAAATGATTATTATAAAATATTCAAAATTTATAGCATCAAATGTGAAGTAAAGAATTCACTGCATGACTGAAACTCATTTTCATTACCAAGAAATGTTCTGGATCAAGAAAGATGATACAGAGTTGGAGAGATGGCTCAAAGGTTAAGAACACTGACTACTCTTGCAGAGGTTCTGAATTCAATTCCCAGCAACCACATGGTGACTCACAACCATCTGTAATGAGATCTGGTGCCCTCTTCCCACTTGCAGGCATACATGCAAGCAGAATACTGTATACATAATAAATAAATAAATCTTTTTTTAAAAAAGAAGGATTGTTTCCAGGTTCTGACTATTACAAATAATGCTGCTTTGAATATAGCTGAGCATGTGTCCTTGTGGTATGATTGAGCATTCCTTGGGTATATGCCCAAGAGTGGTATAGCTGGGTCTAGAAGATTGATAAATGCCCCTTAACTGAGGAATAGATTAAGAAAATATGGTACATATACACAATGGAGTACTACTCGGCAGAGAAAAACAATGACATGAAATTTGCAGACAAATGGATGGAACTAGAAAATATCACCCTGAGTAAGTAACCAGACTGCAATCCATAGCTCCATGGAGGCTAGCTAGCAGAGAGGACCCTAGGAAGAATGCATGGATTGCCCAGCGAAGGAGAAATAGATGAGATCTACATGAGCAAACTGGGAGCAGGGGAATGGTGTGCAAGGGATGGGGATGAGAAATAAGGGAGTGGGAGGTTCGAGTTGGAACAGGGACAGAGTGGGAGAGCAAGGAAAGAGATACCATGATAAATGAAGACATCATGGGAATAGGGAGAAACAGAGTGCTAGGGAAGTTCCCAGGAATCCACAAGGATGACCCCACCTTAGACTACTGGCAATAGTCGAGAGGGTGCCTGAACTGGCCTACTCTGGTGATGGGTGAATACCCTAACTGTCATCATAGAACCCTCATCCAGTGACTGATGGAAGCAGATGCAGAGATCTACTGCCAGGGGGCAGGTCTAGCTCCAGGAGTCCAATCAATGAGAGAGAAGAGGGATTCTACGAGCAAGGGACATCAAGATCATGATGGGAAAATGAACAGAGACAACCAGCCAAACTAGTGGAAATACATGAACTATGGACCAATAGCTGAAGAGCCCCCATGGTACTGGACTAGGCCCTTTGGATAGGCGAGACAGTTGTTTAGCTTGAACTGTTTAGGGGGCCTCCAGGCTGTGGGATTGGGACCCATCCCTGGTGTATGAGCCGGCTTTTTGGAGTCCAGTGCCTATAGTGGTATACTTTGCCCAGCCTTGGTGCAGGGAGGAGGGGCTTGGACCTGCCTCAACTGAATGTACCAGGCTCTGCTGACTCCCCATGGGAGACTTTGCCTTGGAGGAGGTAGGAATGGGAGGTGGGTTGGGGGGAAGGTTGGGAGGGCAGGAGGAGGGAGGATAGGGGAATCTGTGGTTGATATATAACATGAATAGAAAATCTCTTAATAATAATAAAAAAGAAATGTTGAGATTGCCTTGTAAATTTATTAATGACAGACCTATTGTTAAGCATATTGTGGATATTTTCTAGTGAACAGCTTATAGACCGTAGAGAACCTCAGTAGAGTATACTCCATTTATATAAGGTTTTCCATAATAAAATTTGGACTCTGAATTATAAGGTAAGGTTCTAGCTAAAACGTTGTATAATCTATGTGATGATTGTATAATGAACAAGTATCACCACCAATGTGATGAATCTACCTTGTATCACCATGTATCATCTACCTTGTTATCCTTTAAATGTGGACTAAAGAATACAAGCTAAGGTAGTAAAAATAACCAGTGGAGTTGTACTGATATTCACAAACTTCTGTTTGTTGTGCATAAGCCTTGAGATTATTTATATACTTAATATTACTGTAAGCTTGTTAGTGAGTCAGCCTGTTGATTCTTGAGTTGGATTCGGCAATATGACACTGTGCTTACCAAGTGTTTTAGTTGCTGTGAAAAAAAAAAAGACATTGAGCAGAACCTATTTAGGAGAGGTTATGGTATATTTCATCTTGCATTTCCAAATGACAGTATGTCATTGAGGGAACTCAGGGCAGGGATTCAAGCAGAAATCTGGAGGTAGGAATTGAAGTATATGCTGTAGAGGAATGCAGCTTTACTTGTGGGCAATTTGATTTCTTCTAAAGCTTGTCTCATATCCAACTCAGGACCACCCATCCACAAATGACACCACCCACAGGGGCTTGGCCCTCCCACATCAATCCTTAATCAAGAAAATGTCCCTACAGACATTCCCAAAGGTTAATTTGATGAAAACAATGCATCATTTGAGGTACTCTCTTCCCAGATGACTTTAGTTTGTTTCAAATTAACAAAAAACTAACCAACATGCCTAATAAGTAGGTTGATCTATTTTAAATTCTTGACCTTGTTTTTTCGTTTGTTTGTTTTGTTTTCCACCATAAACCATGTCCTTCAGCCTAGCCGACCTTCCTTGACATTGAGCACACAGTCGTTTCAGTCTATTTCTGCCTGATGTTTGGAATAAGCCATTCCCTCTTCTCCAACACTTTTCTCACCCATCCCTTCAGCTCTTATGCTCTTTGGCAACCAGTTATTCTCTGGCTGTGTCTGTTATCCTGCAGTTTCCTCTCATTTCTAGGGTAGCACCATTTCCTTTGTGAGGACTCTCTGACACATTGTTCTAAGTGATAGCAACACCCAAAGTAGTACTGACTAGTTACTGAATTATTTGTAAGAACTGGAGCTGGGAGTGAGAGAATCTTGTCTGGCTTAGTCCCATCTTATCCTGCTGAAGGGAGAGAGAGAGAGAGAGAGAGAGAGAGAGAGAGAGAGAGAGAGAGAGACAGAGAGACAGAGACAGAGAGACAGAGACAGAGAATGTCTTCTAGCCTTCACAGGCCTCAAACTTCTTTGCAATCAAGGATGATCTTGAACTTCTAAACCTCCTGCTTTCTCACTCATGTTCTGTTATTATTACTAGTGCTGGGTTTCCAGTTTGCTACCTTCAAAGAATTAAAATAAAAGTCCATATCGATTGCAATGAAGCAAGATGACTTTATTCAAAGCAAAGATGTAGTATAAGTCATAAAATACACTATTTTAAAAAAGCAGTGAGAAAGTACTCAGGAGCCAAAGCCACTGTTTGAAGCTTTCTTTTATGAGATCCAACAGAAGAGGTTTGGTTCCTAGGGATATAACAAGGGCGGTTATCATTTTTGGTTGATAAATTAGATCATGTAATCAGTTTTCTAATGGAATCCATTCTTATATCATATCTGATATTAATCATATGTATACCCAATTATCCATAGGCCTAAGGTAGTAAATGAAGAATTTTCCAGAAGCATTTACTTGAGGGCACAGTGTGCCTTATTGCCCAGGCACTCTAAGCCAGTTCAGGTTAGATTTGTCCTACTCTTCTGGGACCAGGACATATTGGGAACACCTTTGAATAGAAACTCTTCAAGTTTGATGACAGCTAAGGGTACATTTATTCCAATGTTTTGGGTAGAAAAATGTGTGTATAGAACATGAAGATGAGGCTACCAGGCAGCCAAGTGTGTATCAGAAGGCTGTATGGACAGCCCAAATAGAATAGTCTCAGTTTCCATATGCATGCCTGACTCAGTAGTAGTGTGTACCAATGCACTTATTTATGTAGTGCTGAAGACTGAACCTAGGACTTTGTGTATGCTACCAATCATTGAGCTACATTCCCAAGACACATCTCCCGTCCCTTCTCTTCATGACATTTGAAGTCAAATCTTTTTCTTTACAGTAGGTGAGCTTAGTAAAATTACATACTCATTTATGTATCTGATAAAATTAAGATGAGAGTGAAAATAAAGTTTTTTCACAGTTTTATGGATTGTTTAAACTTATAAAACACATAAGGAAAATGCATTAATTTTACACATGAATAATTTTAAAATTGAAGATATGTTATTTTCCTAAATGTTTACTTTCTCTGTGCCTTTTTTAAAACACAAGACATTTTAACCATCAATTTCTAATGGGATTTCATTTGGTTTTTGACAAAATTCTGTGTGTTGTGTATAACTGCTCCTATTTGCTACAGAGTCTTAGAGTCATGATGATGAGTTTAATAATTCATATGTGTACTCCATTTTGTAAACACTGCTGAAGCACCTCCAAATACATTCCAAGTAATTCACAAAATAGCTAGGAGGTGTGTTGCAATGAAATATATCTCAAACAATAACAACAAAATTCTTCTACTCTCCAAAAGGCATATTGCTTCCACTGTATGGAAGCCATTCCTCCCTGTGTTAACAGAGCTACTTTATCATCACGTGTACCTTATCCAATTGCCCAAATGTATAGGATGGACATAAGTCAATACTCCTGGAAAAATGCAATGCCTCGTGGGCTTTATGACTCTGGAAACAAGATAAAAGCCTTTTGACTCAGAGAAAGCAATCAAATGCATTTTGTTGCCACAAGCATCATATTTACTTAAAGAATTGTGACTACAAAAGCACATTTCTCTTACTGGAAGCCAGGACAAAAGCTGTCAGAGAACGTGGTCGTAAATAGCTTTGAAATTGTTTTCTCTGCTTCGTTTCAAAAGCTTCGGGTTACAGATGTTTGACCTTTAACAAATGGAATCGTTTCCTGTAGGCCATGGTGTTTCACTGAATGCTGACGGTTGTGTGATCCTGATGTAGTCATCAAAAAATGGGAAACATGTTCATCACTGGTGCATCCTACTACATTAAGATCATTTCTTATCCAGTGACATTTGTAGTTCCTCTCAGAAAAGGTAGAGTGATTCTATTCTCTCCCAAACATTTTCCCCCTAGCATCTCTTCACCAAGCAGAGCAAAGAAAATTGTGTAATTGTCTAAAATGACTGTGTATTGCTAAGTGGCCAAAGAATAAAAACTAGGCTAAATAGAAGATATTTTGCTGAGACCATCTGGAGTCAAGTTATTATCAACTTTGCTGTTTTGCAGTGGAGTGTTGTTGTAACTTAGTAGCAAAAAAGAAACACACTATCCAAGTAAAGAGAAAAGAGGAAGAGGTCAGAGCTAAGAGCCTTAACCGCTTTCAGTTCGCTAGTCTCTCCCTGAAGCAACGACTTTCCGCTCAAAAGGGGGGTTGCCCTTTTATAGAATTCTGTTCTGCCTTCTCATTGGTTGTAAGCCCAACTGCCTAACTGCCTCATCACTACTTGTTCGCCAGACCCTGGCTATGGCTTGTTAATAGCTCTGACCCCTAGACAACTTTATTTATTAAAATATAACATTTTAATACAAAAGAAAATATCACCACATTTCCCCTTTTCTATTTTAATAAAAGAAAAAAAAGAAAAACGCTTATAACTAACATAAGAAAAACTATATACGGAAGTACAATAACTATATACAATATATACAAGTAATAACTACCTAAACAATATCTAGTCTATTTTTATTTAACAAATTCAGAGAAAATAATTCTATTATCTACCCTAGTGTATCTAATTCACTTTCTATCCTAATTATTCTTCAACTATAACTAAATAATCTTCAACTCCTTCAGAGACCCAAGAAGGAAATAACATTACCTAACAAAAATAAAACTTTCAAAAAATTGTGAATAGATAGAAACAGCCAGCCGCCTGGACAGTCACCTGAGGTTTCTCCGCAGAGTTGGGGCATTATCTTCAACCTATAGGCTTAGTGTATCTGACAGACTTATTTGTGAAGTAGGATGTACACAAGGTCAATAGTTCAACCTCACCTTGGGTGAGAGCAGTCCATGTACCAGAAACACCTGAATTCCATTAGTGTCATGTCATGATTCAGGATTTTAAATTCTGGAAATTGTTGATGGTTTTTTAATTCAGCTGTCCATTCTTCTTGACCGTGTATGTGTGGCTTCATCTCAGCATCCTGTTCTTCTCCACATCCCTCTATTAAATGCCAGTCTGTTATTGAGAGGCGTGAGCTTACTCTTCAAGAATAACTGTTTCAGCTGCTGGTCCATTGCATATCAGAAGCTATCGGCCCACTGCCTGTTCAGCTGCCTTCAAAGAAAAAGGCACTGTACCTTTTCCAGATTGCGAAGGCCACTTCAGGGATGGTGCCATATTGTCCTGGCCTCAGAAGATGCCTTTTGATAAAGCCATAACCATACTTGTTTTGGCAAGAATCGGTAATTCTTAGTTTCATTTCTGTCTGTCCATTCAGTCCGGTTGTCAGCAGTTGATTCGAGGATACTTTGTTGTCCAGTGGCCAATTTTTGCCACAATGAAAGTTAACTGCATATGCAGTTTCTTCAATGCCCATATTTTCTCTGAAGTAGATTGGTATTGCCAGGAGCCGACATGTTTCATAGTCATAACAAAAAAATTTTCTAAGTTATTAAAACATTTTAAATGCCATATTCTGTAGATCTCTGAAGGGTTTGAAGATGACCGGTCTATCCAAAATATATCTACTCTATCTTGAAAACATACCTAATATGACTATAAGTTTTCTTATTATGTCTAACCACTAACTTTAATTTCTTTATATCCTAATAGTTGTTAACAGTAACATTCAAGAATCAAAAAAATGTATTACATTGTTAAATGAACGGTATAAACACAGTTAGAAATATATATATATAGCATTTTCTAACAATATCAATTTCAACATATATAATTTGTATACAACATAAAACAATCCAATCCAATGTAAAGTATTTAAAACTAGTAATTGTCTTTTTCTTTTTTCTTTTCCTTTTTCCGTTTTTTTATATATATATATATAAACAAGAACCGTAAATCTAAACTCCTTTGCTTAGCCCTTTTCTTAACCCTTGATAACCAGTTGTAACCAACCCCTCTAAACAATGAAAATTATCCCAGACCTAAAACCCATTAAAAGACCAAAAAACCACCCGTCCCACACCACCTTTTTTGGGAATGTGGGATACCAAAGTTCAAGATTTATTCCATGTCCTTATTCAAATAGTCTTTGGGACTGGATCATCTCAGTCATCCCTCTCAAAATTGTTCTAAGCACTTTGTAGTTCAAAGCTGATCTGTAGATGATATTTGTCAGCTTAGTGATGTCATTATTGTCCACGTGGAATTGTTGCTGTTGTTGTGGGGCCCCATTTCTTCCTGGAGACTCCAGTTGATGCCAGGCCTGGCCGTTATTTCCTGCAGAAAACTGATAAAAGACTCGAACACAAAGACATACATACAGAAAATATTCATACCTTAAGAAAAGTTTAAAGAATCAGAATAGAATCAAGGAGTTGAGATTAGTAATAGAATAGTCCCTTAATTAATTTTGCTTTTTTCTGTCCCATAGCAGAAGATGGCCCTTCTGGCATGATACAGGGAGTTTGCATTTTCCTTTTAACAAACATGCTTGAGTTTAAAGAAGGAGAGGGCCATTCTCCAACTCCAAAGTCAGCCTTAAATTATAATTGAACTGGGACTATTAGAAGATGAATAGTGTTAAATTTCCTTAGAGAAGAATAAAAACAAACATTTAAGGAGATATAAAATTTTTTTAGATGATATACCAATAGGCCATTTTATTCTGTTTCCTGGGATAAATGATTTGTCCCTTTTCTTCACTTGTCTCATTTGTCCAGTGGTCTTCAGATTCCTAAGGCTACATTTTCCTAAAAGACAAAAACAAAAGCCTTTCCCCACGTTTAATTTTGGGGATGTTCCTTTTTTGGCAAGTTATTACCTGATTAAATGAAAAAGCATGTGTTACTTGTATAAATTAGTTTAAATTGGATGTTTATGCAGGTTGATGAACTATCACCTCTTCAATTAAGAGGTCTCTTGTTCAAATCGAGCTTTTATCAATTTTGATGGTACCCACAGCTTATCTCCTCCTGTAGAAACAAAAGCAAAACCTCGTCCCCAACGCAGCACATACCCTGGTTTCCATTCTGTGGTTAGCACATCTTTAAAGTATATAGGCTGATTCAATTCTGCAGTTTTTTCTATTATCCAATGTCTCTCCGCAGCTGTTGTTCCTTTCTCATCGGCATTGAGAAAATTCAAAGTTAATAGAGCATTATTATAACATTTTAATACAAAAGAAAATATCACCACAGTGGAGGACATCACATACATTCTTCGGGGTTATGGAAACTCATTGCATTTCCTGACTCTGGGTAACGAACATGTAGATAGTAGTCTCAGATTCTGATGGAATGACAGCAGCCTGACTGTTTCACATATAGATTGAAAAATATTTATAGCAGGAGATCTGGGGACAGTTTTTAAAGTTAAGTAGGCATGTGTTAAAGCTTTTAGATATTAAATATATATGTATATATATATATGTTTTATACACATCTGTTGAGCAAGCCTCTGGATCACATTGTTAAAATTAGCAATATTACTTTGGCAACTGTTAATTATGGCTAGGACCCTCTTCTGCCAGCCATAGGCAATGATCCAAGGACTCAGTGTAACTACTGTTTGACCTCAGTTCTAGATACGGTTATATAATCAGCATGCAAATAATCACCGATTTTAGGTCATTCTTTTATCTTCTCCATAATTAAGTATTAAATTCTTGTTTGTTCTACACAGTGTGATGAGTACAGGGTCATTAAAGACAAGTCAGACAGACTAGGGCTACACCCACAAAACTAAGGCAAAATTTCAACATAGTTCAGAAGTCCAATAGGGAGCCTCAAAAGATAAACTAAAACCAAATCGCTGTGGAAGAACAAAATGGAACTTCTTCATTATTACTTTCTATCCTAGCATCAACTCAAACAGACCATGCACCTAATTAACTTTGTCTATAGTGTCTAATACTTATGACCTAAACCCCAAATCCGTAAACTTTAGTTTTCCCACATTAGCTGGAAATTCACATAGGATTATTAGCACACATAGCATGCTAAACTTCTCCTTGAATGCCCCTAACTTCTCCATATTCCAGAATCCCCCAAGAAGATAACTGTTTGGATCACAATTAACAGACTATCATCTTGGATTTTATGTCTAAATCTACATACAAATTGCTGAGATAATATTTTTTAAATATTTATTTTTTTTTATACCTTTGGGTATTTTGCCTGTATGCACATATACCATTTGCAGGTCTAGCATCACAGAAGACAGAAGGGGAAATCAAATACCATGGAACTGGAGTTACAGGTGTTATGAGTTGCCATGTGGGTGCTTAGAATTGAACCTGGTCGTGTGGCAGAATGGATACTATTCTTAACTGCTGAGTATTCTCTTCAGTTGCTAGATAACATTGTATATAATCAGCATCTAAGCTGGTCTGTAAGATAAAATAAGCATTCTGACTTGCTTTGCCTGATGTAAATATTTCTGAATATCATTACTTAAAACACTCTAACTCCATTAGAGTGTGAATCTCTGTTTGAAAGTAAAGTCTCTGACACTGACTTCACCAGACAAATAAAATCAACATAGGAAAAAGATTTTATAGTCAAGTTGATAAGACTTTTAACATGAAACAGGCATATTCAAAACAACATGTATATCAGTATCTTTATGTTCTCTTCCTTTTCCTTCCTGTACCACTCAGGAACTGTGGTGGTTTGAATAGATATGGTCCCCACAGACTCATGTATGTTAATGCTTAGCCCACAAGGGAGGGCTATTAGGAGGTGTGGCCTTGTTGGAGAAGGTGTGGCTTTGTTGGAGGAAGTGTGTGTCACTATGGAGATGGGCTTCGAGGTCTTATATGCCCAAGCTATGCCCAGTGTGACACACAGTCTCTCCTACTGCCTTCAGATCAAGATGTAGAATTCTCAGCTCCTTTTGCAAGCACCATATCTGCATGCACACTGCCATGTCCTACCATGATGATAATAGACTAAGCCTTTGAAACTGTGAGCTAGCCCCAATTAAATGTTTTCCTTTATAGGAATTGCCATGATCATGGTGTCTCTTTACAGAAATAGAAACCCTAACAAAGAAAGAAATCAAATAAGATTCAGATGAGATTCAACAATTGATGTCAGAACTGGTCAAGAAAAAAATGGTTAGTAATCATGGACTAGTGTGTAAGTTGACCTACCACCA